>VZRV01002215.1:135640-184439 GCA_013398115.1 Falcunculus frontatus
TGGGGGGGGGGGGGGGGGGAATAAAATTAAAACACAAATTTCAGTATCCTTCTGTGATGTTGATGACTTGATGGTTATGGATCAAAAGACAACACAGCCACCATTGATGAAAAGTGTGGAATATTCAGTCCATCCACAGGTTTCAATTTTCTAATAACATTTAATTCGTCCTTGCATATCTTCAAAAAATTCTATGTTGATGATTATTACCTACTAATAAAGGCTGAAAAAATATGTGAACCTCAAATACAAGAATGATTTGTGTGTTGGGACCTGGTTTTGTTACATAGTAACGCTTTTTTCATGGAAAGAATTTATATATGGAATTAGTAGTGTGTGCCATCTTTATTATATTTAGTTCAGATATATAGTATTAGGAGAAAAAAAAAAAAAACAGTAGACTTTTCTGAAAAATTTCTAGTCAAGACAGTTTTTCTCTGTGAGGTCAATAAATATTTGCCCTCTCCAGGAAGAATTACTGTAAAAATAGTTTTCCAAGGCAAAGGTAAATTTATATCTAGACTAGAAAACAGTGTCCCAGTAGTAAGAGCAAATATGTAAATGAAAATAGTTTGTATTGAAAAGGAAATTATTTCTGTATAAATTTCAAGGAGGAAGAAATACGTTTAAGTATTTAAGAGCTCTACTCTTGTCCAATGAACCATCCTGGATTTGAAATTATTTTGTGCATTTCTGGTTGGCATTTTTGGGTTTTTTTTTCCATTGAAATGAAATACAGGTTCTGCTTCACAAGTCTGTTCCCTCATGTGAACCAAGGCAAAGTAATAAGATGCAACTGGGAGACTAGTTTCAAATATGCTGATCCAGACTAAAATACTGAAAAGGAAGTAGCTCTGAAGCATACATCTCTCTTAGAGTATTATGTCACCTACCTATGTTTTCTCAGGCAGGGACCAGACTAGATGGTTGCGTGGTGCAGGGAAAGGCAAAGAGGAGAAAGTAATCGATTCACGTTTCTCTGCTCTTCAGATTAAATCTGTATCAATGAAATATATCAGAAGAACATTTCTAGGTAGAGTGGGCAGTAATATCATGCCCAAACACAATTTTTAAAGGACAGCAGTAAAATTCCAGTAAGTGTGTAAAACTGAACATGATGTATGGATGCATGTGAGAGTTTACATTACATAAATGTGAACCTGAATAAAGACAGATCTTATGTTTGGTCACTTGGCATGTACATAATAAGAAGCTCCACATTGAGGTTCACAAGCCTTGTGCTATTCCTCACTAGTATAGATATTGACATCCTATTCTAAAGTACTGGCTTACAGGATCCTTAGGAAGACAGTCCAATCAAATGTCTCCATGAGTTCAAATTTTGATAGACTGTGGATTCAGAAGTAATTTTTTTTCCTTTGAATTACGGAAGTAGTTTAAAACTCTAAAGCACATTTCCATTAAGTCAATATGCTTATTTCCATTACCCTGTTAAAGCTTTTTGTAGAGAGTGTCTCTTCATGATGGAGAGCAGACGTATGACAGGTAAATTTGTAAGCTAAGTACACCTGATGGAAAGAATCTTTACCAAAAAATTTTAGTCAATTATATTCATCTGGGGTTCTTCATCATGCTTCTGCATAAAACAATTTAAGTCAGCAGTCATCCTGCATCTGGTTAGAGAAATGATTACCTCCACTGCATTCTACAAATGAAAGAGGACTTGGTACAAAGAGAGCTGAGGGCTACAGAATGTACGACTGACACGCTAAATGATGTGCCAAGCTGATTAAATAAATCCTTCTTCAAATAGAACCAGTTATAAAAAAAAGTGACAGATGTATATTTTCTGCTGGGATTTGTACAACCATCTGGCCTTGCAATTTCCAGATGGAAGTTTCGCATTAAGTTCTCAAACTGAGATTCTAAGGTATTTGAAAGATCTGTGTTTTTCTTTATTCAAGTATCTGTGGGATAGATGAAGTGCTCTCAGCACTGATGGTTGTAGCTGACTAAGGAAAATTGAATTTTTACATAGTGTGAAATCTATTACTTTGCCAAATATTCCCTTAATAAATTCCTTCTATTAAAAGCTGCTGCATGATTAATGAAAATAGTATCTTCAAAGACATTTGCAGAAAGTCAGAATTTCACAGATCGTAGCAAACTTTAATGAGACAATTAAGCCATAAAAGTGCTTTCATTCTTGCATTTGAGTTTGTTTGCTATATTTAACTTCATGCCATAAGGAAGCCTTTCAAACTTGTCTTTTAGTGTTTCAGAGCAACTTTCAAGAAACTAATATTGTAAACAGGACATGAACAAATATACCAGGACTAAGGACATTTAGGATTTAAATTAAGGAGGACAGAATTGCAAATGGAGATAGAAACACCAAGCTGAACAGGCAAAATCTTATGCAGATATCTCATAAAAGATAGGTTAAACATTCTGGAAAGCATATGAGGTCTAAACTAAAATACTGCAGTGTAGATGAATAATCCTATGCACAAGTGCAAATAGTGGGTGACATCATGGAAACCTCTGAGACATCCGCAGATATCAGGAAACTATCTGAGATTACCGCTCCCTCAGCCTGACTTCAGTTGTTGGTTGACTGTTGAAACCTGTGTGCAGTGAAGGGAACATACAGAAATATGGAAATGCTTGACACTATCTCTCAGCTCTTCTGGCTGCAGAAGAGGACTGCAGGGGATGAGGACTGCCTGGGTACTTGGCACAGTGTTCACTTCTCTAACTCCACCACAACTACACGAGTCACGGAGCTTCCTTCAGCTGCTGTCATTTGAAGAAAACTGGGTGCTTCACCACAAAACCTTTTTCTCTTACCTCTTTGAGCTACAGAAGTACAACATGCTTCATACTTTTCACTGACTTTCAGCTCCTACTCGAGCTGTAGAACTATTTTCCTTCTTCCTGTCTCTCCCACAGAACACAGGCCACAGGCTGCTGTGACAATTGCAATCTGTACAGTGCTTATTATACCAATCAGTTTGTTTACAGAGTAGCTTCATATTCAGAGTAATGACTTATAACTCAAACCCGGTTTCATTAATTTTACTTAGGAGAAAAACACAAATGGGAGTTATCCCAAAATAAATTAATAAATACATATATACATACACCTGTAAATACATATTAGATAACTGCACTGTATTAAAACCTTGAGAATCCAGCCTAGGTCACAGTTTCAAAACATGGGACACTGAGGTGGGATAAAACTCATCTGTAGTTCTCCATATATTATACTCCCTCTCACCTGCCAGCAGAGGACAAATTGCTTATTCAGTCTTATACACAGTATAATCATGACAGCTGCAAAAACCAATAATTATTAACTCAGGTAAGTGATAAACAACCTTCTTTATCTAGCAAATGCTTGAAAAAATTTAACTAGGTGGCTGGTTTGAAGATGCTAAAAAGAAAATAAACATCAAAAGGATATTTACTTTAATGGAGAAACTTTAGACACTTTCTCTGTTGGCAAAAAATACATTGTTTTTTTTTCACCTAGAGGCTTTTTGGGTTTTGCGATATTGCTGAAAGTAACCTAAGTGCTCAAAACAAGCCTTTTTAACAAGGTACATGACCAAGAAACTGATACATTTTGAAATTAAATTCACTTATTCAAAATTTAGTTCACCCTCTTTTAACTATATATACTGTCACAATATGTAATATTATTATGGGATATGTTAAATAACGATTCTTGCATTTGAAAAAATTCTTATTTTGGAGTTGGACATTCCACCTACTACTTCTGTTCTGGAATATTGCAGATCTTTGCAGCAGCTTTGCCAGATTTTTAGATCCATCTTTGGAAGGCTCTAATTTCAGATTATTACATATTTCTGAGGATAGTTTGCTTTTTAAGAGATGGACTTACTTACTGGATGCTGTCACTATTATTGTCACAGGACAGTAACCAAAGAGAGCAAATTTTGAGGTCATGAATAGTCCAGCACTTACATATAAAATCTGGTCAGCGGGTGGTATGTAAATAATTTTTTAAAAAATTAATTTGTTGTAGATGCTGGCTGAATATTAAACATCACATTGAACACTGATAATGAGGTAAACATAAAAACAGAGAATGCAAATATGAGAAAAACTATTATTTGTTTCCATGTTAATTTTTTTCTCTTGCTAAATTTAATTGCTTAATTTAATTCTCAGATTTTATTACCTTAGACATCTGCCTAGGATATGACTTTTCCTTACCTTATACTGAAACATATTTTCAAAGTCCAGTTATCACATCTTAGTCATCATTAAATTTTGTCATTACTTTCCTAGTTTTGATTTTTAGTAACTAAAAATATCGGCATGCAAAAATCTAGAATGAAAACACCTGTCTTCATCACCTACATTACAGTGTTCCATACCTTCTGTATCAGCATTTTGCTCTATATTTTCGGAACTAAGGCTTCTCTTTAGAAAGCAAAAGACCAAAATATTTCAATTATCAAGTGTTAAATCATACAAAAAGCTTTTAGAATTAATTTCTTTCCATATTCTTGGTCACAGCAGTGTGGTAGCAGCACATAACATCTTGACCTTTTAGATTTACAAAAATATCATGATAGTGATGGTATATTCTCATTAAAATTCCCTGTTTCCAGAATAATAACACTAGCTCTAAATAAATAAATATCAAAGTAGGAAACCTGATATGCAGTCTCTCTCTTGTCTCAGGATCCACTAAATTCCCCTTAATTTCAGATTAAAATAATCATTTTGTTAGTAATTTTTTTCCTTTCTCCTTTATGTCACATTTTATGGCATAATTAGTCATAGAAAGGTGAAAGGATACAGTAATCATTTAAACTGAAGTTTGCTGCTGAATCTTAGTATCCTTTGCATAAAGTAATATTTTAATACCCTGTTTACTCCTGTTTCAGATTTTTTAAGACAGATTCTGACTAGATCAGCGGGAAAATGTCCAGTCCTTGGGCCATAAAATGAAACATTAAAATAATCACTTATATTCAGCTCTATTACTCTCTCTCTGCAGCCGAAACACTTGTCCTCATGTCTAAGATTGTTCACAGTCCAGCTTAATCAGCAGTCCAGGAATCCTTCATACAGTCATAGTCAATCTGCCACGATACTTGAAAAGAAAGTATATATGTTCATATTTTCTTATGAACATTTCAGGAGTGCAACTTTTACGTTGAAGGATTTCTGGGTTTGAGGAAGCATAACCAGAAACTAAACATCAGGCAGCAGAGTGGAAGCATGCAGAGGACCTGCTTCTGATGGCCACTGATGATGTGAGGTGAGAGATCTTTTAATGAAAGAAAATTTGAAAACTCTGAATATTGTTAAAGTCTATAGTATGCACTGACTAGGGAATTCTGAAAAACTTAGCAATGCAGAAAAACAGACACAGAAATTCAAGTATGATTCAAGACCTGGAGATGAAACTAAAGACAATGAAACTGCTTCATTTACTGATTTGTGGCAAGAAGCCATTTAATCAATCAGGGCAAAGCTGCTAAATGCTTTCTCTTTGAAGTCATGAGATAAAAAAGATTGATAAATGCCATCAGTTAAAGTCAGATTTTAGGCTTGTGTTAAGACTGCCTTTCAGTGCTGCTCCATCCTATCCTAATCTCCCTCTATGCTTTGGTTGCTACATCAGTAAACCATAAACCCCAGCAATATTTTTAATCCACATTTAGCCTAGTCTGGCAACACAGACAGTAACAATTGAGTATAAGAAATATTATGGAAGTATAAATTGTTTAAAATTGTAATTTTCCCCAATTTATCTCTCAGTCTAATTGTGAAGTTCCTTAACCACAGTCATAATGGAATCATAAATGTTATTAGAATTATAAAGTATAATTACAATAAAATTACTGTTCCTTAGACAAAACTACAGTATCATGAAGTTAATTACCATTCTGCATCCTTGAAATGCTACAACTGAATTAGAAAAAGACACATTAAGACTTGTCCTATTCTTGTGCCAGCAGCTAAGACTTCCACCGTAAGTATGAGCCAAAAGGGGATGTTCAGGACGTGTTACATAGTCTACAAAAATGCACGTAAAGTATGCTGGAAACCCAGAACCTGATTTGATATGATATGAACGTCATATCATGACATGATATTTTTTGAATAAACTAGCCATGCATTCTTAATGGCATAACTTTTTGCAAGATTAAGATCTATTCAATTAGAAAAAAGCTACATGGACTAAAGAACATAAGAAGCAATAGTGGAAATATTCAACATAAAGAAAACCATAAAGCAATAGGCTTTTAAAAGTCTTCAATGCACAGGTGAACTTCATTTTATCTACTAGCTTTAATGGTTTCTCAAAAACTTGAGAAATTTACAAGCAGTTTTTTCCTGTCAACACATTTTATTTGTAAAGACAGATGGAAGGATGTTTTTTGAAATTTATACCATATACAAAATACCACAGATAAGGAATGCTGAGCATTGATGCAATTCTGTGTGTGGGAGAGCCGTGTGTCACGGTCTCTCAGGCTGATCTGATGTTTCTGTGATGACAAGATAGTGTTTAGGGCTTCAGACGAGATGGAAGCCTTTTCCTCTCTTTTACTGGGGTTGTTTACCTTTGAAAACCAATTTCAGTTTCAGGTATCTAGAGGATGGATGATAGGTTGGCTTGATTGTTTTGACAAGAGCAGTAAGTTCATTTGGCTTGTGCACTGACAGAAGGGTCAGTTTTCCACAAATATTACCAGCAGTCCCTGCAACACACACAAAGGTGAATGCGCAGCTTAATAGACTGATCTATCTCACATGAATGTTCTGGAAAGGCTGAAGGTAACTTTACTTCTCTTGATCTGAATTCGGTTGTAGTAAATTTGCTAATCCACAGCAACTTTTTTTCCTACAAATATCCCAGCAAAGCGCTTCTCACAAGTGTATTCCTATCAACACGAATGTAACCTTAGGAAAAATTTGCACAACATCCTTGTTAATCATTTCAGGACTACTTGGAACTTTTTATAATTATATTCTCCTTCTCTTTGACAAGTCCTCCGAATTAAAGAACCAATCTTCATTTTTGTAACAAGTTTGGTTTAAACTTGATTTTATCTCTATTTTTTTTTGTCTTCTACAGCAAGATATTTTCAGGTGCTTTTTTTCTGAGAGAGAAGTCTTCAATTTTTAGTACAGTAAATCTCAACTACAAATTTGGATTGTGTTTTAGTAACTGTTTTTATTATAGTCAAAACATTCTTCTTTCATTACTAAAAATATAAATTTAAAAGTTAATATTAAAACTGAGATTAAGAGATACCAGAAAAAGAAACTGGATAGTGAAGAGGCTATTGGAGAACCTAATCCATGACCAGTACATAAAATTATGCATATTTATGTGCATCTGGCTGAAAAGTATGCTATTGTCCCTTAATTAAATAAATTAGTAACTTTTCTTTTCCTTTTTTTTTTCTTTTTTTTTTGTATGTTGTAAGGGTAAAGATGGTTATGCACATATTTTGAATGATGCAAACCAAAAGACAACAGCAGATTAAATAGAAAGCCTAAAGGGTCTCAGAATGGAATGCAAGAAAAAGAAGAAGTATGTAAGTAGAACACTTAAAGAAAGAAAGCAAATAAAATGTGTAAATGTCAGATGGAGAGAAGAATAGAAAGGGTTTAGATACTTAAGGAAAGAGAGAAAAGAAAGGCTTTACCTAGTATTAAATAAATATTTTTGTTTCACTTGCTTGGCCAAAAAAAAATCCTAACAAAATTAATGGAGAGAAGGAAGAATTTTGTGTGACTCATATCTCCGAGGAATTTTCGCTAGTACAAAGTTGTAAAACTGACTTTCATTTAACCAATGGAGAATGGGGTTGATCAGCATTTGACCAAAGCTAAAAGCAGCTGTTGAAAACGTATGAATAATTCCCATCATTTAGTTAGGGATTTTAGCCTTTGTAATTGCCCATCATTTTCATGCCACACTCAACAAAGCCTTTGTGTAGCCAGTGACTGGATTAGGTAAATTACGTCCCAGCACAAGCTTTCTTGTGTTCCTCATCAACATTGTCTCCAATCCCAGGTAGAGATAATTTTCAGGACTTCCCTTACTATGTGATTGTGTTTGTGAAAGCACAGCCTACGCAGAATGGTCAGCCTCCACTGCTCTTTCCCTCTGTAGTCTGCTGTACCAAAGCAAGTTAACACGACAAAGCTTCCAAGTTCCATGAAAAATTACCAAAATAACCATGGGAAAACAAGGGGGAAAGCTTCTTTGTCAAATGTTTTTGGAGATTTACCTGTAAGCCCATCCCCAATTTCAGTCAATCCTATGTATAGCCAAAAGACAGGCAGCCCACAGAAGCAATATTGAGGATTTAGTAAAATATTCCACAATGCAGCAACAATGGCATTGGTTCAATTCCTCTGCAGCGTAAATACGTTGAAAGAGAAACTTGAGTGACTGCCTACAAAAAAGTGCTGGCAAAAAAAGGTACAAATCTAGACAGTCATTAATTTTCATATTTTAAAAGCCTTACTGCTGATCCAGAAACAGCCAAAATGTTATGAAGAAATTAGTGGTAATCTACCCACAAAGAAATTTACACGAAATTATCACTGTTATGCTACTATGTGCCTTGCCTGGAAATACCCAGGATCCTCTAGTAGGTCATATTATTTCAACTAAAAAACTAAACCTGCAGCTTTTAAACATGGAAGACAAATGTTCTTTGAATTGCAACTGAAAAAAACAAATAAGGTCAAAATGAATAACACAGAATAAGATCTTTCTGTAACAGCAAATCTTTAGTAAGATTTTTTACAGAAAAACTGAAAACAGTGAAAACTCTTCTCACACTTATTCTTCAAATAAAATTTGAGAAATATGGATGCTTATCATTCGTAATAAAAAGTATAAACTAAAGTAGGCACAACACAAATCGTATTTTAACCAAGGTCCACAAGAATGAGGACATACTAAATACAGAAATAAAGAAATATGAGAGCATTAATATTTTATAGAGAGATAGATTTAAATTTCATTTAAAGAATTTCATTAACAATATACTCCATTCCTAGGATCACACAGTGACATCAGAAGAAAGAAATGCCTTTTTATGTCAGTGCCAGCTCACACTTATATTCTGCCACCAACTTTTTTTCCCCATGTTTTAGTACTCACAAAAATGCTTTTATTTGTTACTCTAAAGTAATAATAATTTTCAGCGTTGCTGGGAGCCCAACACTACATGCTTTAGGAGAAGGTTTAACACACTGTAAAGGCTTGAAAGATGAGCTCAGCCTTGCAGTGCCATACTTGGCCCTGTCCTTTCCAATCACCTGACTTCACTGACTGCCTGTGTGATGGGAGAAGGGCTGTGTGCAGGGACTTGCAGATCAGAGCTGGGTCATCAGATATCGTGGTTTAACCCCTGCCAGCAGCCAGGCCCCACACAGCCACTCGCTCACTCCCCACCTGTGGGATCAGGGAGAGATTTGGAAGGGTAAAAAAGAACTTGTGGGTTGAGATGAAGGCAGTTTAATAGGGAAAACAAAAGTCATACGCACAAGCCAAGCAAAACAAGGATTTAACTCACAGCTTCCTTTGGTCAGGCAGGTGTTCAGCTGTCTCCAGGAAAGCAGGGCCCCATCATGTGTAGTGGTGACTTGGGAAGACAAACACCATCACTTGAAATGTTCCTCCCTTCCTACTTCTTCCTCCCCCATTACATACTGAGCATGGTGTCATATGCTCTGGAAAATCCCTTTGGTCACTTGGGGTCACCTGTCCCAGCTGTGTCTCCTCCCAGTCTCCCATGCACCTCCAACTCCCTTATCCACATGGCTGTATGAAAAGCAGAAAAGGTCTTGGCTCTGTGTTAGCAGTGCTCATCAATGACAAAAGCATAAGTTTTGCAGACAAGAAAGCTGAGAAGCAGTCAAAGAAACCTCAAGCCACCTTGGATCCAGATTTAAACTCTGAAAAAGCTCAAAAAAGTCAGACATGAAGCTCAACACCTATGGAACTGTAAGGCTGGGTACCCTAGCAGAAGCTAGCTCGAGCTGAAGTAATAATTTTAAAGTAAAATGCAAACATGCTTTTAGTTCTTAAAACTAGAAATCTTTCTACAACATATGCAAAACAAATCTTTTTGATTTTTTAATTATTCACAGATAATTTAATTCAATGGAGTAGAATTAATGCAAGAAAAAAGCAGTGCTTATAAACACATTTCATTGATTATCATGATAGCTGTTTTCATCCTTTTTACCACCAGAAGTCAGTTTATAAAATGTCACATACAATTCTTTTTCAGAAAACATCATTGTATTTCTTCACACCTTGTTTTTCTGACAAACCTAGTTTCTTTTGCCAAACAGTCAGAAATAGTATTAGATGCATTTACTTCCTTGACTTTATGGATGGCTGAAGACTACCATTTGATAAAAAAAACAAGCTAATTTCTGGTGCCTCCAAACTAACATGCAGCAACACTATGGAACCTCTTTAGCCTGTAGATTAGCTCATCGTGAGACCATAGGAAGAAGCAGCATGGGAAATTCATAAGTACTAAAATTGTGTCTTCTGGTTTTTGTTAGTATCAGATATTGCAATCACAGAAGTCAAAACAAAAACAAATAAAAATAACCACAGAACAAAACATCCCCACAAAAATAACAAACCCCACCCCCCAGCAACAATAAAAAACCCCATACTCACCCACCCCATACACACAAGAACCTAAACCCACCATCTGAATGGTTGCAGCTCAGTGTTGACTGCTAAGAGAAAAACAGCATTCATATTAAAGTGTCAGTCTTCAAGTTCTAGAAAGATACACAAAATCAGCAGAACAAAACTGAGCATTTTCTCTGAACAAAGATGAAACAAATTCTTACTGTGGAAGCAAATTTCTTCTTCTGGAGTTAATTGCATGTCAAACCTGCTGGATGACATAAAGAATGGGTAAATCAAAATAGTTGCAACTTGTTTCTCTGTCTTGTGCTACTGAAAAAAATGTCACTGTTTGAATAATTTCTTCCTTTAAAAAGTTTTGATTTTGTGCAACAAATTACACTTCCACCTTCTCACAGAGCAGCATGTCTGAGAAAAATAAAGAAACTCCAAAATCTTCCATTGGTAGATAATGAACCTCTGCCATAAAAATCCCAGAAGAATTCTCATGGGGATGGTAAAGGATCTTTATAACCCTATTTCAGTAATTCGGATTAGGTTATTGATGATAGACTGTTGTCAGCATGTTTCATTATATTATTTTATTGCTGTTTCATTATTTTCCTGAAACAAATTCCCCATCTTTCTGGAGAACTTGTATCTGCATTGCACATGCACTAAAACCTCAGTGCAATGTAATAAAAAGCAATTTTGATATCAGCTAAGGGAATCAATTCAAGGTGTCAGCACAAAAAAACACAAACCCCACCAAAACTCCAGAAAACTTTGTTTGGTTTGGTTTTGGTTTTTTGTGGCTTTTTTTTTTTTTTTTTTTTTTTTTTGAAAAGAATTTTTTTTTTTTTGAGAAAGCAATGTATTTGTTATGGAGTAGACATAATTGATAAGGTTTTGAAGATAACAGTTTTCTGCTTTGCTGAGACTGAAGAAACTTTGTATAAGTGACAGAGAGAATTATTTCTGAATATAAGACATCTGGACTTACAGAAATTAAGCCATTCTTGGATACTTTTACAATCATTAGGAGAAACTCAATACACTGTGCGATAAAACAAATAATAAATACATGAAATCTGTCAAAACATATGTTCTCTCTCCCTGTTACTTTTAGGTCCCTTTCAATATCAAAGGACTATAGCTGTGCAGTACAATGTAAAAATTAAATGCAAAAAAAGTAGCCTTTGCCTTTTTTTAGTTCATTTATAAGCATTATGAAAAATGCTGGTATAAAACATTATGAAAAATGCAACAAAAAGTACCTAAAAATCTGTGTGGTCATCTGATATCCTCATCTCTTTGACATTCAAAAAAATATACAAGTCTCTGGCTGAGTCTCTGGCTGAGTCAAGATCCATCACACTTTGTGCTTTGTTTCAAATGATGGGTAGTAGACCTTGTCTGGGAAAAAGGAAATGTAAAGTTACTACCCCAGATTATAAACTCCTATAATTTGCATCTCAGAGACTTCCTGACACAGATATTTGTGTTCCACAGCCTGATTTGATTTCTTTACCATGAGCAGATCCAACTATTCTGTGGTGTCTGGAAAAATGTTGAGCACCCATTCATCCTGTTGCAAGAAGGTTTTCAGCATAATTATAGCCCGGCCTTACATAGGAGTCATTCCAAATTCAGTCATCTTTCGGAAAGTTTAGGACTTGATAACTTTATCACCTTACTCTTCACCCACCTACAGATCATTTACGTGTATGTAAAACAGCACAAGTGTCACACAATTTACTATTGACTTTCTTCCACAGCATGCAGAAAAAATATTTATTCTTTTCTTTCCTTTCAGTTTTATTTATTTTTAGGGTTTTGGGGGTTTTAAGGGGGTTTTTTTTGGTTTGGTTCTTTTTTTAAATTCATATGAAATTGTTCCTTTTTATCTGCTGGTTTCCCTGAGACACTTTGAAGGGGAAACCTTGTTTAATGTATTTTGGAAATCCAAGCAACCTACACTGAATTGTACATATATCTTACAAACTATGAAATACTTTCCTCATATATATCTGTATACCATGGAGACTCATTATTAAACCACAAGGAATGCAGCTCTGAGGACAGCCAAGAGCAAATCATATGAAATAAAAGCACAACACAGTGCAAACCAAAGCCATGAGCAGCCTATGACGATTTCTCTTTGATTCCTTTAGCCATTAAGATATTGTTAAGGAGTAGCTTGCAGGACTGAGCAAATAAGATCAGCACACATGGGGAGATTATTAAAGCACATTCAGAAAAGTGTCCAGTACAATCCAATCCATTGCAGCCTACTAGAAAAGTGCCTCATGTTTGGAATCTTATCATAGCAGTGATTTTTGAATGAAGCAAAAACTATACTGTTTGCTAACATATAAATTATGAAGACACAATTAAGGATAAACTTACTGTGAGGTTTGTCTTCTAAAGTACAAAGCCCTTTCACTTGAGAAGAGAAAGAAGATACAGTTTATACGATTCTATACACAGTATCCTAAGACATATTTATTGACTCAGAAAAGAACTGATATAACCATAGTACAAATAACAACAGTATTGCCTTTTACTTTACAGGAATTAACTCCACTGGTTGTTTTTTTTTTATTGTGTAATACCCATTTGTCTGTATTGTACCTGCTTCTTTTATCCCTGTGAGTTTTAAGAAGAGAATAGCATGAGTTTGCTTATTAATGAATATTGAGTGTAAAACATCTTTCCATCTTGCCTTTAATGTTAAATTTTGTTCTTCAGAGAAGATTTTCCGGGTACATATCCCCCGAAAATTGCAGTTTTGAATTATCTGATAAATTTATGTATTGGTATCTTTAGATTTTTCAGCAGAACCATGTCTATTTTTGGCTATGTTAGAAACCCGTAATAACTTGATTTTATGCCTGTAGGAGTTCTATTAGATGACTGTGTTAGCAGTTTGACATTTACATCAAAAGATGTTTACTTGCAAAGCAGTACCTGTCTGTCTATCTGGTATAATAATATAAGGATCTGAAGACAGATGCAAACTCCTTTTATATGACTTTAGCCATCAAAAGTACTGTCGCCCAAAGACAAAAATTTCTATTTTAATACAATTTAACAGATTAAATTTTCTAACAACTAAGAATTAATTTTGTAAAAACTCTGACTGTTCCATTTTTAATTCTGTTCCTTTTATATTTTCCATATTGACACCAGAAGTAGCATCAGCAAAGACTAAAGAAAATTCAGATTGAAGTATTGATCTTCATAACCAACCAAACTCTTAGCAATCCTAATTCTGTTTAATATTACCACTTGAAAAACTCAGGTGTTTGTGAAAGATGAATCAAGATAAGAGACAAGGACTATGAACCTTCTTTTGCAGGCATTGTGACTTCATAATTGATGTTACTGAGTTTAAAAGTTTTTTGTTAAAAGTACACAGGTCCTATTCACATCACATCTTCAGGGACTATTATTTTTCCTGAATTAAGCCATACTTTCCTGGGTACTTAATATTATATTATATTATATATTAAGGAGAAGAGGACATAAAATGTAGGTTTGCAGCATGCTAGACACACACTCATATCTTCCCATTTGTGGTAGCAAGGCTGCCCTCAGAATATAGAAAGGAACTTGCTGATTTTCATAACTGGAATGACAAACCACAAACAAAAAATTTAAGAAAAAAAAACCCATTTCACCAAAATCTTTCTATTCTTTCATAAAAGAAATTTCATAATAAAATCATATTAAGCCAGTCCAAATACTATGATGAAAAAAGCATCATTTTTAAGGGTTTCTCAGATTTTAAGGGAAGTAGTAAAAGAGAAAGAGACGTTAGGCTGACTTTATCAGCAGACAAAACAATGCAGTGTGTATATCAATCATCTAAATTCTTACTGATGCTAATCCCTATACCCCAATGTTTTATTCAGATTAACAGAAAACAAAAAGAAAATGGTTTTTTATGTGAATGCCATTAGGGCTTTCATGCACCCTCCTGCAAATACTGATCATCTTTGTTATGGGCCAAACAGAATAACCTGGTGTAACTCATGGGCTAATGTAACCTTCAATGTTTTTTTCAAAAGCTATGCCAGAAAAATTTACGACAGAGTAGGGATACTGTTTTGGGTAACCAAATGACCAAGCCAAGTTGAAATAAGATAGAGGAAAATGAGAGAAATAACGCATTTCGAAGGAGTGTCTTTGCAATCAAATTACTGTCATAGTATCTATGAGATTTATTAGCACCTGGGTCGTGTCTCCTCAAAATCATAAAGAAGTCTGCAGTAAATTTGAGAGGATAATTGAGAGCTGACAGCGGTATTTTGCTGTTTGAAACTCTTGAAGCTTACAAAACAAAAATTAAACTCTCATAAAATAGCATGATGTAAATTACCAAAGACAGGGAATCTCTGCAACTATTGAAGGGGAGAAAACTTTGGACTACCTCCTGTGAATTTGATTTGTATGTTCTTACTGCATTTGTTATATGTATCAAGATGGATGGTTGATGGCTTCATCATCCTAAACCATTTTTATTTCAGTTTTCAAACCAAATTTGTGCTTTAGACATAACCTCTAACTTCTTTATTTACTACTGTTAGAATCCTGATAATTTTCTTTCTCCCCAAACGACCATAGTTTAAACTCTTCATATCCCTTGATATTTATTCTAGACCAGATGTTTGTAAGTGTCCCTTATCATCTCAGCAGAATTGAGGATAAAATTTCTATTGGTGCATTAAATGGATTGAAAACTTTATTCTTTTAATAAAATGTATCCCACTTGATTTAAATATGAAAATTACCATTGTTCTGAATAAGTAAGCCATAAGTTCATCTAAACATACATCCTATAAAACAGTACTATTTTAAAAGTTTCATCACAGGTGGAAATCTCCTTTATGAATTTTGGTGTATCAGTAGGATTGTTCCCCTTGTTATTTGTAAAAAGGATTATGTGCTATGTGGTAAACATGGTTTCATGGAAATATGGCAATAGAAAATGTGAGAAATGTGTATGTATTGATATATCTCAGATATCTCTGACACTTTTACAAGTTTAAAAGTATAACTTATACTAAAGATCAGGACAAGTCTACTGATCAGTAAAAGATATGAAAACCCCAAATGCTGTAAGAGTAACTATTACAAATGAAGAGTTTAAAGCCAAATCAGCCTACGACCTTGCTGGCCTAGATCTGGGCTTTAGAATGGACTACATGACCTCCAGTTGTTCCTTCTACTCTAAAGTATTTTAGGTTTCTACACAGAAAAGAATGATTTTCCAAGACATTTATACTAGATGACCCACCCGTACTTATTGGGCTGAAGAGGTCAATGGTCAACCTGTCCTCAGTTCTTGAATATCTAACTCCCTCCTTACACAAAAGTATGTTGCTCTCAGTCAAATGCTGCACAGTGTGTGCGTGGGATATAGGAGAAAAATCAGTAAACAAGAGATAGCAAAGTTAAACCTCTGCTATAGATGGAAAGGGCTTTTAGAAAGAATACAGGCTGTTAAGAAGTCACAGACTATATAATTTTATCTGCCTGAGGTTTTGAGGTACCTTCCCGATATTTGTTCTAGGCAGTGTCTCTCTCCTCTCCTTTGCAATTAAGTTTTCTACAATACAAATACAGGTTACTAAAAAAAAAAAAAATCACAATAAAGTAAAAGAATAACATTTAAAGTAAAAGAGTAATATCTGTAAATTCCACCTAAAAGATAAGAAGGTCATCTGTTAGTTTGGGGTTGCACATTCAGCTGTGAGATTAGTTTCACCTTCACCTTCCTCAAGAGTCTGATAGGACAAGCCATACTTTTCCAGATCCAGCAGGGGCCCATGAGCAATGTGTAAGGTTTCAGTAGGCAACACCAGACACCATCCATCATGTGGAAGTCAGGTTTGTACAGCATTCTGAAGGACAGAGAAAAAAAACGTTGTAAACTATACTTGTAGATCATTCTGTATTTAACGATTTGGGAGGCTATATATAAACGAGCTCATTCTCAAAATTGTTTATTTAGTACATGGTAAATCATGGTTTTACCACTTCCACAATGTTTTATTTTGAGAAATAAAAGGTCAGTTTAGCAATCTTATTAAGGAGAAACAGCATAGGTTTTATGGATTTTTTTTATTACTCTTGGTAATGTCAGGTTCAAAATGGGTTGCATTCATAATTAGCTCTTACTGACTAAAAGGATCCAGTTCAACAAAGAAGAAATTGAAAGACTATTCAATCCAATTGTTAAATCAGCCTTCCATCACTAGAAAAAATAAAACAGCTTATTTTTATGGACCATACTGTGTAGCAAGTGATGGGCTTTTAAGCACTGTGTGCACTGCGTGCACACTGTGCTTCAATATTTGTAATATAGTGAGCTGCCACTTGATAATGTTTATGGGTTTTATTGCTGGGTGACATCTTGGAGAGATCACCACCTACAGTGAACAGTAAGAGGGTCTAGATGTAGAATAACATAATCAAAATATTTGCTTTTACTTAGGGTTTTCCATCCACTTAGCATCTCAAAAAAGAGGGAATCCTTACTGACAAGGAGAAAGAAAGAAGTGCACAAGACATGGACCATTTGCACAGTCAGTGATGTAGAGTATATTTAAAGAGTTTATATTTTCTGAGTCCTAGTGGTCTTCTTATTTAACTGGTCTTCAGTCATCCTGAAGATATTATGGTGAATCTAATTATTAATGGAAGCAGTTAGAATCTGCATTATAAAAGTGTAATCAGATCTTATTATAAATCCAGCTCCTTTTTCAGAATTGCATGGAGATTTCAAGTAGTCTCACCACCCAGAACAGAAGAAAATTTGCTAACTTCTAAATGTATATATGAGAAATTAAATACAAAATAATTTATTAAACAAATAATTCTAGTTATATAGTCATTCGTCTATGTAGTTCCACTACATAGAGGCACAAGATTCAAAAAACATGTTAAGTTGCTTATTATTTACGTGTTGTATTGGAAAACAATGCTCCACCTCAGGATTTATTTTTCTTACCTAAACTAAAACCATGATATTTTCTTTTTTTAAATACATATGTGTAACATTGCTCTTCTATATAAGAAGAAGTTGACCCTTCCCTTCTTTGGTGCTTTGTGATAGAGCATAGGAGACAGTTTGAATGGATAATAAAGTCCTACAAAACAACCGAGTCAAAGAATTCCAGGCACTGCAATGTTTAGGCAAGAGCTGTGTAACTGTTACTGAATACAACAAGTCTCTACGTCTTTATGAAGATAAAATGAGAAATAAAACATATACAATTTAAGTGACTCAACTGCATTAATCATATGCAGCAATGCATTAACATAATCAGCAATGTTTTATTCATACATATAATACTTTCTCTTATTTTTCTTGCACAAATTTTTTGCAGACTAGGAACATGACCTTATGTAAATTTGATTTCATCTTCTTGATTTTTTGTCTAGGCATTCACAAACTGGCCCTTGGGCTGCACTATAAAATGTGGAAAAAACCCTCTAATGAGACAAAAATTAAAACATTGTCTGGTTTTAGTTTCTCTGCTTTGCTTTCAAGTGAACTTCATATCACAATTTTATGGCAGCTATAACTAAAAAGTGTATATACATATATGAAAAATGAAGTATTAAACAACTTAAAATCACTAAAACCGAAAGAAGCTTTTCACAGCAGTGTTAAGGCCTTTTCAAAAGCCTGGAAGAATATGAACAGAATGATGCTTTGTTTCTGCTTTACTTAGATAAGAGAGCTCTGATTCCTTGTGAGGATATAGGAACCCCATATTTATATCAGTCATGAACACAAAACGTTCCTTCTCCTACATTTTCAGAAAATAATCTAGTCCCTATATTAACTTGTCCAAAAATCAGCCAAAGAAATATTCAGAAGCCAAGGCTTTGACGTAAGATGACATGGAAAGGAATATGGAGGACCAAAAGGGTTAAAGCCGGTCCTCATCAAATGTAATAAAGACTCTCAGTTCATCTTAAATCCATTGGCTAATCCTGCTTGTCTAAGAAGTCACAGAAAACAAATGGAGAAGTAGAGGAATAAAGGCAATATGGCTGACTGCAGATGGGCTTAACAGTTTGCAGATTGGAAGTTTTGAAAAATGTTTTCCCTTTTGTAGCAGACCAAGCTTGCCATGTCATAAAAACACTCATTCTGCAAGAAGAAGCTTTTTAGAGTGCAAGATGATCAAGCAGATTGAAGAAGGAATAAATAATCATGGTGGAAAACAGCAAATAAGAAGACCATGGCTCTCCCTTACTACATGCTTTGTCCTTGTAGCTACAAGCTTCATTCCCCCCAGCAAATAATAAATTATAAATTACCTCATTGAATAGAACATTCACCCTCATCTATATGCTAATATTAAGAAGTAAAAATGCACAGAAATAAGTGCACGTGTTTACAGTCATAATAATGAATTAAAAGCAAAAGAACTCTAAACCTACTTCCCTAAGTCTTAATGGTGTTGAACAAAATGACCCACCGTGATTTATAGGGCTGGAAAATTAAAGTCTCATCTATAATTCTCAGAAGACAGACAGAACAGAAGACAGAAGACTGAAACAGAATCTCTGCTGTTAATCTTCCCTGTCATGAGTATAATGTATGTCATAACACCTACATTTAAACTTACTACTGGTTTGGGTTCTTTTCCTTTTTGTCTCCGTGCACTGGCTGCTTATTTGGGGCTAGATGTTCATATCATAACACTTCAACAATTTCTCTAAGAGTATGTGAAACTGAGTATTCCTTTCATCTCATAGTTTTTTAAATGTTCATGCTATCAATATTATTTTCAGAAAATATGGGCACTGTATGAATCCACCACCTGTGAATAAACTTTTCTCAAAGACATTTCTTCTAAGTATTTCAAAAACTCATTTTTCTGCAAATATAAAGTGCATCCAACTTGTTGGTGTCTTCAATGTATTTTGAAACATTCATTCAAACAATTCAAAGTTATGCTCACTGACTGCACATACAGGTAACCAGCATATGCCAGTACCTGCCTGGTAAATATGGCTTCACAAATAAAGCAATAAAACACTTTACTGGATATGATGCTGGAATATTTTAATGTGATTTTTTTTTAAGTACTTTAGGTTTCTGTTGGTTTTCCCTTATGATGATCTTTGATGCTCGGGCTAATGGCTGTTCCTAACATGCAGGTTTTCATGCCTTGGCGACAGTGAAATATTTTTAAATGTTGAGTCTTTTTAACCTGAATTTCCTGGTATTTGAGTTCATGTACAGTAGAGAAATCTTATGCATTTTAAACTTGGGGTATCAGTGTACATTATTTTCATGTTGTTCGGGTTTTTTACTTTGCCAGCGTGCAATGGACACCATCTAGTAATCACATATAAGGCCTTAGGAAGCTCTAGTAAAATCTTTACAAAGTTAATGGCTACGAGATTGGATTTATACACTTTAATGGAAGTTTCATATGTCTGTGAACGAAAAGAAAACAGTACAGAGTGATTCAGATAATGTAAAGACTTAACTCATTGGAGAATAATAACTATTTATAATTCTTCCCCTATATGAGCTGTCCTATAAAATGAATTACTGTTAATTATGGTATCACAAACAAAAGACCCTAATTTTGTGCAGGAGCAGTCCCTTAACAGCAATTTATCAAGTGTAATGAGACTCTTCTCTAAGGTCCTAAAGCAGCAATCCTGTCACTGAATATTATGGCAGTACATGTTTTAGAAAATTAATTTGAACTACATAAAACATGTACAAAAACCTAGTGTTGTCTATTGAAAGGGAAAAGCAGAGACTAAAATCTCTCTCATGTTGCTAGCCAGTTAGTATTCCTAGGAAACCATGTATAAACTAGGAAAATACAAGAAATTGAAATGACCTTTAAATTAGGGAGAGCTTGGCGTTTATATCCTGTTGATAACTTGCCTTTTTCATACCTTCTTCAGTTTAAAATCCCACAAGTACATCTCTCAGTCTGACAAGATTTATAGCATCACTTGGGAAAAAAAGCATTTCCACTGGTAATTCTTGTTAAGAATTAACATAACTTTTATATTTATCACATAAATAAAGATTTATAGTCTGATTAAAATCAGGCACAGCAATATCCTCCCTGCCATTCTTTGTAAAGAGGCATAATGGGAATAAATTCTGATTTACAATATTAATTATTCTATGTCATAAAAAACAGTGTCTCTGCCTCACAAACTGATATGGACTTTTCAATGAGAAATCTTTTCCCTTTTATTTATCACTTCTCAGCCAATCTACAGTGGGAATTTTTTTGGCTTTTGCTTCAGTTACAGAAGCGAAATAGAGCAGTAACATAGACACAGAGATGAAGAATCTGCTAAAATGACAAAAAACCCCCAAACCGTAATATTTTAAAAGATGCAATCTGCTTTAGAAGGAAATAAAAGCTGTTGTTTCACACCAGTTGGTTGATTAATGATACAGCTCAAAAAGATTAAAAACCACAATACTTAACAAGTAGCAAAGAAACCATAAAGTAAGTTGAAGGACAAGCAGATGGTGACTTCTACCATATAGTTTTAAAACTGAGAAACTGCACTTTAGGTTCTAATGATGCCAATGCTATATATACCATAATTACCTTCAAGGCAAAGGCGCTCAACATTTGGGTACAGGTTAATAGGTGGAAATACTAAGTTAAACAATTTGGGATGAATTTTTGTCTCAAAAAAAACCAACTTAAAATGACATAATATTGGATGAGGGTTAGAGATGGTTAGATCTAAGCTGGTCTTTACAGAATAGGGATCCAAAACAGTTGGCTCCTTAAGAAATCCCATGTTGGAGACATCTGTTAGACAGTCCAGAGCAATGAAATGGAAAAATATCAGACTAGGGAACATTTGGACAAACCAAACACATACAAGTCTGTGGGAAGTATCCACAAGTGCTGATGTCTCTACAGGTCCACACAACTATCTTTGAAAGTACATGACTCCCAGAAGAGTTTCCTGAGGACTGGAAAAAGCCAATGTCCCTCCTATCTTCAAGAAGGGCAAGACGGAGGATCCAAGGATCTACAGGCTACTCAGCCTCAGCTTTACGCTCCGGAAGGTGATGAAGGAAATATCCTGGAAACTGTTCATAAGCATATCAACAAGAATTTGATTTGGTGTATTCAACATAGGAATTGTTATGCCTGACCAACCCGGCAGCCTTCAACAAAAAAAAGTATTTGTTTCGTGGGTGAGGGAAGAGAAATTGATGTTGTGCATCTTGATTTTAGCAAGCTTTTGCAATATCTTCATTGAAACACTGATGAAGAGTAGACCAGATGAGTGGTCAGTAGTGTGGGCTTAATACTACCTGAACTTCTGGGTTCAAAGGATTATGGTCAAAGGCATGAAGTCCAGCTGGAGGTCTGACACTGGTTGGGCATCCCAGAAATTGAGACGTGATTCAATACAATTTAACCTCTTCATTTATGACCTCGATGATAGGACAGAATACATCCTCACCAAGTTTGAAGATGATACAAAACTGTGAGGAGTTGTCAGTAGATCAGATGGCTGTCCCACCATCCAGAGGCACCTTAGATGGCTGGGGAAATGAGCCTTATAAAGAAAGAACCTTACTAAGTTCAGCAAAGGCAAGTGTAGAGTCTTGCACCTAGTGAGGAATAGCGCCATAGACCAGTCCAGGCTGGGGGCCAAATGGCTGGAAAGCAACTTTATAGAAAGACTCTGGGGGTCTTCATGGACACCAGGTTGAATATCAGCAAGCAGTGTGACCTCAAAGCAAATAAGAGTAACAGTATTCTGTGCTGCATTAGGAAGATTGTTTCCAGACAGTCAGATGTGGGCTTAGTGCTAAGGAGAGGGGAAGGATAATTTCCTCTGAAGGACTCTGTCCAGTTCTGGGCTCCCCAATACAAGAAAGAGAAGGACATATTGAACTAAATCCAGCAAATGGACACAGAGATGATTAAGGCACTAGAGCACCTATCATGTGAGGAGTGACTGAGAGAGCTGGGAGAAAACTCAGGGAGATTTACCAATGTGTGTAAATACTAATGGGATGGAGCAGAGAAGATGGAGCCATGTCTTCTTACAGCCAGTCTGGTCTGTAATCTTCAGTGGTGGGTTGGCCTTGGCTGTATGCTGGGTGACCACCAAACAGCTCTACCATTCCCCTTCCCAGCTGACCAAGTGAGGGAAAATAAGAGGGAAAACAACTTGTAAGTTAAGGCAGTTTACTAAAGGAAAAGCGAAATTTTGTGCATTTACAAGCAAAGAGCAAAAAAATGTTTATTCTCTACTTACCACCAGCAAGCAATGTTCTGCCACTTCCCAGGATGCAGGGCTTCAGCACATGGAGCAGTTGCTCCAGAAGGCAAACGTTTGAAATAAAAAATACTCCCCATTCTTCCTTCCTCCCTTAACATTTATATCTGAGCTGATGTCATATGGTATGGAATATATGTTTGGTTAATTTGGGCAGCTGGCTTGGTTGTGTCCCCCTCCCAGCACCTTGCCCACTCCCAGCTCCTTGGCAGGGGGGAAATATTGAAAGACAGTGTTGATCCATCTCCACCAGCCCCAGCACAGCTTCCCTTATCAGTCTCTCTCAGAGAGGAGAGTCAGGGCTGGACAGATGTTTGGGTAAACTGACTGCAGGTAACCCAATATTCCTAGCCTCTTTCAGTGACATTGAGGAAGGACCAACTTATCTTCCTGTTTTGCATAGATGTTTATAATGTTCATTTGGTGGTTAAGAGAGGGGGTGGCTGACTCCATTCTAACAGCAAGATGATAAATAAGGGCTCCAGCTTCACAATATGTCTGTGACAGTTTTGATTCCCAGATTAGTCACGTATTCTCCTCCTTCAAGGCGTCAAAGATACTGCACTAGAATGTTGCCCCTACTAGTATCAGCTACTAGGATAATTGGAGAGTATGAGAATTCCTTAACAAAAAAGACAAAGATGCACAGGTGTCATTGTACACCTGTGTGATACCATGCACTCACAGCTGTGACTGAAAATCCATGTGTCAAACACACAGCCGTGACTTGTTAATGTCACCCCTTGTACTATTTTATGCTCATTACACTTGGTTTGGGATTATAAACAAGAGGAAGATTTGTTTACTTGTTAAGAGCTTTGTTTGTTTAGCTCAGGGCAAAATAGCTTTGTTTCTTTGTTGACTAAGTGTGACAGCTACTGAAAACAAAAAGCTTTTAAGCATTCCTACTAAGCAGCATTATCTGGGAGGCTAAATTAAAATTTACTTACAGTACAATAGGGTTTCAATGGGTTTTTAACAATTCCCTTTGTACTTACTCTGCCACTTTGAAGAAGAGTAATGTGGGATATTTCACCATTAGGGAATAGGTTTTTTTTTGGGGAGGGGGGTTGGGTTTTTTTTTCAGAAATCACATCTCTGTTAGGATATATGGCCTAACTGTGATACAGCAGTGTAAATTGTCTCAGTAAGCCCAATGGAGGCTGCTTTATCTTTCTTTTTTAGTAGATATGTATTTAGAAAAAAAATAATAAAAAATTCCCAACTATGCTTCAAAAATGTGTTTGTGAAGTAACAGCCATACATCTGGAACAAAAACACTGCAAAAACTTCACATTTAAAAGTATACTTGATAAGAATTTAAATTCAAGAGTAAGTACTAGAATTATTTTGCACATTTTGCATTACAGACATATTCATCTTTTCCTTGAATATAAAAGATGAATATTTAATCATAACAAGCAATTTTCATTAGTTACTTTAAACAGCTTTGTTTATAATATCCATATATTTTAAAAGATATTTTTAAATGGGACATGTCAGCTGTCCAAATAGCTTTGCATATTTCAGTTAAATTAGTAATAAATATTCTTGAGAAGAATATTGGATGTGCAACCTGAAGGGAGAACGTAATCTCTTTATTCTCTTTTTCAGGGCGAGTAGTTTGGTCCTTTCCAAAGGGACTGAAGACTTTATGCTCCTTTTGTAACGCAGGTGTTACCAGTCAAGTCCCTCTGTTGATTTTAGGAGTGTGTGTGCACTACGTGCCTCCAGGGGACTGGATTTTGTTCCAGAGTGATGCAAGCATGTGTTCACAATGTATTTGTATTAGCTGGTCAGTTAAAACCATGAAAACTTATGAACTCACAGCTGTGTCAGCACTGTAATATTTATATCAGTCCATCTTGCCTGACTGAGTAGGCACCTTAAAAGCAAAGAGGAGAGAATAAAACAACTTCAGCATCACATATAAAGGCATGAGCCATGTAGGGAAAACTCTCCCAAGTAACAGAGAGTGGACTTCCGTATAATGGAAGGCAAAATTACCTTTGTTATGTGCTCTGTGTTCAGGTATCAGAGAGAATTTGAAGCTTAAGGGCAGAATACTTTGCTCTGAGGATCTGTAGGGTAACAGGAAAGCTGCGCAGGAATGACTGGCCCAAGACACTCTTCTGTTACTGGGGTGTGGAACACACAAAGAAACTCTGTGTGCTGTCTAATGCATCTGGAATATTGAGTTTCAAGAACAAGATGACAGAGGTCTGTATGTCTTCTCTAAGCCCTTCCTTTTAGTTTGTGTATTTTGGCCTCTGATGATGGCTGTTCATTCACACATACCTATGCTCAATAACATTAATTTTTTTTTAGCAGAGTTCTATACTATTTTCGTATATTGATGATTATTAGTGAAAGAAGAATTTGGTATATCTGAGTTAATGCTCCAGTGAGTGTCTTAATCCTGAGTTAGACTTTTTCTTAATCTATTAATTGTTCTTCTTTTAAAATTATTTTTATGCCAGATTTAAAAAAATGCAACAAACAAATGGATGCTTTTCACTAAATAATATATAACATTTATTCTGGAGCTTTTATGCAAATGTTCAAAGTTTGCGTAATTTCTACCTCATATTGATAAATTCAATATGAAACAAGCTTCATGATTGTTTGGTTTCCTGATTTAGAGATAGTTTGGTTTAGTGAGTGCAGCTTGAAAATATGGGGTTTTCTTTGGCAAAATTTTTAAAACCTTACTTCCTCCTCAATGTTGTCTGAGAAAAAATACCTGTTAACAATTTCCCGATGACACCAGGACATTTCAAAGAGATGGAAAGCTTTCACTTAAGTCTGTAATTTACATTATTTTTAAAATAACTTAAGTTGAAGACCCTGAAGAAAATATTTTTTTAACAACATTATGTATTCCTAGGGATTTTCATACCTAATTTTCTTTAGAATTAATTAAATCAGAAAAAAAATCAATCATCTATATGCATCAATTGTCCTACCCACACATAGAACATTGTGAAATTTATGGCCATCAAGTTACTAAAGACAGAATCCTTTTCAAAAATAAACAGCATTCATAGGGACTACTTCTTCTACTTTAGTTGATCTGTATACAAGTGTATGCACCTCGGACAAAGAATTTCCTTCTGCTGAGCATGTGAAATAAACAGAATTCTCTGGGGTTACATATACCTCTTGCAGTTCTGAGGTAATAAAAATTCTCTGGGGAAGGAGGAAAAGGTAAGAATAGAGTAGCTATTAAAACATACCTCCAAAAAAGTATGTTAATGGGGTTTTTTTATTGTGACCTTAAAACATAACAAAGAGTTTATTAAGGAAAAATGAGGTGACTAAATCTTAAATCTGATCCTAAAACAGATTAATTATGGAGCCAAATTCTAAGAAAGAGGTAACTTGAGTTATGTGTCTTAATGTCATTTTAACTGGATTAATAATAAGTCTTTGATTAAACTGTCAAGATATTAATTAGGCTAACAAAACATTATTGATTTTGCATATCAGATGTGTCTCATTTGTCCGGAAAAAAACAGATTGCAATGTAAAAACTGTTGAATATGGTCAAAATAACCAGTAACTTGGATGCATGGAAATAGTAAAAGCATGTTTGTACCTTCTGCTTCTGTGTGTTATTCAGTGTTCAAGTCCAAAAGATACATTTCCTATTTTCATTAGTTCTTACTTACATATTTTATAACAGACACCAGTGCATGAGTGTATTACACATGCCCTGAAGAACAAAGAAAGCTGTTCAAGAAGTTACGCTAATGTGAATTCACATTTGGTGTCCAATACTGATTGCATTTGGTGTATATTTTTCACTGTTATAGTAAAGCCTGTGTCATTTCTATAGTTTTCAAATATAAGATTTTGGGTATCAAAATAGAAAAAGAAAATATGTCAACCTTTTGACACGTAAAGCATCTCTGTTCATTTGTTCCTATCACTACAAGTACTTCATGCCAAAGTATGGCCTTTTTTTGTCCAAAGAAGTTTGTCCAACAGTTCCATTTAAAAATATCCTATATTCTATAATTGGTTTAAGTAACAACTTTGATGGCATTCTGAATAATATTAAATAAAAATTCCATTTCCATAGATGTGGAAATTATTTTAAACCTTCTCCACTAGTATATAATTTTCAATAACATGATTTGCTGTTAACTTCAGTGATCATCATCCATGTAATTTTTAGCAATCCACTAATGTTAATTATGGATTAGGATTATATCCTACCTTTGGCAGGCTGAAAAAAACATCAATTAGTTCAAAAGAAATTTTACTATATTCTAGTGGTTGTTCATGGACTAGAAGGACAGAAAATTGCTCAGAGCCACAGAGTGATGCTGTACTGTATTTTTAATTATTGAATGTCTAGTTCATTTTTTAAAAAAACCTTTTTAAGACAGAGATTTTCATATTTATGCTTTTCTTGGTCCATGACAGTTTAAAATTTCAGAAAAAATACTGTCCCTGTTTTAGGTCATGTTTCAACCAAAATGAGAGTGGAAACAGAAAGGGTTGTTTGAGGAGGAAGTTTTCAAGAAGAACTTTTAATTAAAATTTTTATGTCCTAATAAGCTATCGAAGGACTAAGTACTTTAAAAATCAGTTGATAAAAATGTAGTCTTGTCACCTTAATCTGTCATAAAAATTCACAAAAATTGGCTGATATTAAATTAAATATAGCTAGTAATCATCTCTCACCTTAAGATAAATTAACTTGAACATAATTGAATTTATGATTAAAAGCTTTAGAAACCTTCAATTTTTTCAATTAAAATTTAGAAGGTTTGCATAATTCCAATAGATTTAATAACTTTCAAAATAAATGGCATTTTTTCCTACTTTTTGCTATGGACAGTAAACACTAAGATATTTTAAGCTCTTATTAAAATCGTGCTTTTCAGACAGACTCCCAATACCATAACACCAGCAAATGTTTTTGCAGTCTCTTAGTTTGGATGGGGTATGCTTAATCTGAATCCAGGAAATCTGGAAAAATTGGAAATTACTGGATAAAATTCTGCTCTTTCTGCACAAGACAATATCCTTGATGAGTCACCTCAAGGACCAAAGTAGGCTGATCAGATCCTGTCTCAAAGTCACCTCATATGATCATGACAATAAGTCATCGCTCTTGTGTCATGTTCAAAACAACAGCTGGTCCCAGGCCTTGGGAAGGAGAAGCTCTGCAATAAGCAGTAGTGAAAAAAATTCGGAAGTGTTACAACTTCCTAATCTCATGCAGCTGGTATCTGACATTTTCTGAATATTGAGTCTTATTTTCCTTCTTTTTCTCTCTACCTCATAAAAATGCAATAAGGCATGCTGTTAACTGCAGCTACATATCTTCTGGTTGGCTTAGAGAGTGAAAAATGTGACTATTTTTGGATGAAAAATGCCATGGAAACATACACTGAGTTATACTGATGCTGGGTTGCAAACATTATGTATTTAGTTTTCATATATTTAAAATAATATATTCCTTTCACCCACACTAAATCAAATAATTTGTTAGTATCTTTGGGTATTTTCACATTTTTTAATTGGAAGTTACTAAACAGGCAAGTGTTTATTTCACATTCGTGTTCATGCTCTTGTGCAGCTCAGTGGCTGCATAGTTCTGCTCTGCATAAATTCTACTTTCCACAAGAATTACTTTTGAGAGGCTATTATAGTGAAGGAGAAACCGAGGGTAGGACAAAATTAAGATACTTAGCAGCTATGGAGCACTCAGGCTCTTTTACTGTCAAAGACAAAAGCCACTTCTGAAGTACATACACATCAGAGAGAAAATTAAATCATTATTCATATAATCTAGCCTTTTGCCCATACATATGTCTCACTTATTTATCTGTATCCATGTATCTGTGTAAGTGAAGTTAAAACACAAAATCATGTTTGAGTCATCACTTCGATATTCTTTTATTGAAAAACACAGTTTAGCATGCATCATCCTCCAGTTCTGTTATTGCCACTGTTTTTATGGCACAATCTCAAATAAGCAGCTCCTGAAAACTTCTTTTAGAAAACAAAACCAAAGAACAAATGACAGAAAAGTACTTTCAGAATCATAAACTCCACAGTCTGAACAGATCCAAAAGCATTAATGCAGTTATTCACTCTACAAGCAAGTAGGGGCATAATCGTCTCTGCAGGATCTGGGATTTACTGAATGTGCAATGTTAACACAAAGATATTAGGATTAATCACATATAACAAGCAGCTAGAACATCTCTATATATATATGCCATGACTTAAGTAACTAAAAACCACTAAGAACTACCACCTAACAGGGGGAATAAAATTGAACTACTTCAAGATATTCAGTGGAAATTGCTACAATTGAAAGGCCACTTACCGAAAAAGAAAGAACCATAATAAAAAAAAAAATCAAAAATCCTTCCTCTCAGAGATTGCTAATATCAAATATATATCTTTTTAAATGCTTACCTATAAAGTTTGGGTAATAAGATAAACCAAAACAGGGTTCCAAAACAATTCAGTTACATTCAGAATTCTGATATTCTTGTCAGTCATAAAATCCAAAGGTACATGCAGCCAGTGTACTAGAAGGATTTAGCTGTGGTGAGTTTTTAATGAAGCAATAGTTCTGCCCTAAAGTTTACTTGAATACTCCCAGTTTGCAGTAGTCTAGGGAAGTTTCTTCCTGATTTATTTTTTTCTTAGATTGATCAGCAATATTAAGGCACAGTCACAAAACATCTACACACACAAAATAATAAAGTCTGCAATTAATATTAAAAAATGTTGCATTTAATTTAATTATCAGCTGCTTTTATATTGTTGCATTCTCTCCAGAACAGCTGGTTGACTATACATACATACACGTGTGTCTACAGTACAGCCACTCCAACTCTAAGACTTAGCCTTTATCACCGATTGAGCTCACAGATGATTCCTTAGTAAAGTCTTGTTTGAAATGGACCAAACACAGAAAAAATATTCTTTTTAAACAGCAACTTTGATGGCAAGCTCCCTGTAAGTTCTACTACATTTGAGCTGAGGGTGTTTGCCCCAGGGTACAAACATTTAATAAGGATATTCACAGACACACATGGATTGTGTTGAGGCATTAAAAGATCATCTAAGTCCAACATCCCAGCCATGGGCAAGGACATCTTCCATCGCCTTCTACACTTGGCCTTGTTGGATCAGGTTAGGTATGGAAAAGTGTTCTTACTGGTGATATTTCCTCAGTGGTCTCTGCAGACAACACCTCAAAGGAATAATTTCTCTTTGTGCTTTGTGTTTCCTCCACGTTTGATGAAGAATATTTTATTCCAGACCAATGGAAGAAATTAGCTGAAATAGTAGCCATAACTGTGTTGCCCGTTCAAGCAAGTTAAATTGAGGTCAATTTTTCTGTACTCTAGGGAGGAAAGAGATGCAGGAAAACCACGTGTTTTCTCCACCACTGCAGAGGTGCTAGATAGAGTCTGTCTCCTTACAGTTTGGAGGCATGAAGAGTTCTTTACATTGGATGCCTGTGTAACTCACTATGCAAGCACCATTATTTCTAGGCAGGCCAATATACATCTCCTGTATGATGGGATGATTCTTACTTAATGCTTTCTTGAGATTCCAAATTCAAAAGATATTAAGGAAAATATCAAATTCCATTGAAGATATGTATAAAGGTTGAGTATGCCTAAAGTTCAGATGAATGGCAGTTCTTGGCAGAGATCACTTCCCTTCTACAACATAGCCTCATTTAAGGAGAGGCTTAACCAAACCTGTCACAGCCGATTTATTTTCCTGAGACCTACCATGTAGCTTTAAGAACCCTCCTTTTATACAACTCTTCCACTCATATGATAGAAATTTTCTTACAAATGCCATGTAAAAAGGAAGGTTTTTCCCAAAAGTTATGTTTATTTATGTCTTGATTTATTTCACAATAATAAGGCTGATCTTGAGACTGAAAACTTAATTCTTCGGTTTATCAACATCAAAAACCACTTGATTGAACAGACATGAAATTTACAGGTTTGGAGGTTTTTGTGATGTTCATCAAAGCCTGATACGTTGCCTTCTGGAAAAAAATCTGAAAGCATCTGAAAGAAATATGTCAAGATAATAAGGTCAATCTGATTTCTATCACTCTCAGATGGTTCGGAGTTCCATGTAGATAACTTTAGAAATTCACAGGTTTTAATATAGCTATTCTGAGAATTTGGAAGTGTTATTACCCCTCTAGCAGACATAAAACTGAGGCAGTGCAGATAAAGACGCATGAAAACTTCACTCTGCATCACAAGTTTCCTTGGATCTGTTGTACCATGATAACTGCCCATTTGTCTGCTCTCAGATTATGTCGAAGTAGTTTGACACGCAAAAGAAAAGGATTATGGTACATTGTAGAAGTTTGCATTTTCATTTATCACATATGAGTTGATGAATATTATCTTGCTATGATGTTATAGTTTGTGATTAAATTCTGATAAATAAATTTTCCCTCTGACCCTTGACTTTCCTTGAGTTGAGAAATGAATATTTAGCAGAACAGCAACATCCTGGCAGCCTCCTCAATCCCAACACTGTCAAGTTTATTAAGCATTTGTCTTTAAGGAACATTATTGTGCATATATAACTTTTGTAAATTCTTCAGTAAATCTATTCCCACTGGAATGCTGGTAGAATAACACTTTCATCTCTTATAGTGACTCAGTTTTGAGTTTCGGGACACTAAAGTGAAAAAAAAAAGGAATAAGGAAATATACAATAGCAGAAAATTAGGGTTGTCATTGTTTGAATAATTTAGATTTCCACTGGACTTAAAATGTTCTTCAAAACCTAATCTCACAGCAATTCCATTGTCTCCACTAGTATTAACAAGAATTACATGTATATTTTGACAGGACAACAGAGCCCTAAGGAAACATTAGCAATTCCAAGCTGTATCAATCCTTAATGTCTCTTTTGCCAGGATAGCAGCGCTACTCCTCCAGCATTCTTTGATGGACCATGCAATGCTCTGTTTTCTCCAGTATTCAACTCTGAACCTACCACTTTGTAAGGATCTATCAGAGGATGTAAGGGTTTACTTTAATTGCTGTAAGCTTTAAGAGTTTTAAAATGTAATACAACTAAGTTTATAATACAGATATATTTTCTAATTTTGCTCACTTGCAAATTTTTAAAAAATGTATGGATTTTTGCACATGTGATTAGGTTTGCTTAGGTTTTCCAAAAGTAATAGTAACACTTGGATGCCTTATTACATTGGGAAAATCCTTCTTGTTATGAAGATTTCTTGATAATAATGAACTCAGTCCTAGCTCTTTAGAAATAAATGCTCAAATGATGGCTAAATTTGGGAATTGCCTGGGCAGGATTTAGCACAGGGCTTTAGGAACATTAGTTTTGGTAATTATGGAGCCAAAGGAACAACTATGAAAAATTTGAGCTATGAATTATTTCTAGATGTGAAGAAAGGAAAAGATACAACCTGAAAATGACTTCTTGATTTTCATAAATAATATAACATCAACAGAAAAACATTTTTATGAGATATAGAGTACCTTCTTTTTTCCATGAAAAAATACTGATGCAGTTAAACAACGGTAGAAGTGAACAGGAAAGATCAAAAACTAAGTTCATACTCTTTAAACACAGAAATTTAAAATAATGCAAAGTGAAACATGATATTTAGATCTTAGATCTGCAAGAACTAATCCTACTCTTTGTTGGATTCTGCACCTGGGATGGAATAATGCCAGGCACAAGTATAAATTGGTGGAGCAGGAGCTGAGGGGCAGCCCTGCAGAAGGGGATCTGGAGCTGCTGATGGGCATCAGGCTCAGTGCGAGTCAGCAGTGTGTATCCTGACAGCCCTGAAACCCCATCCATTTACAGATGAAAATGATACAGACACTTGTCTGAATTCAGGAGAAGGGGTCACAGTCTGCATGGCAGCTTGAAAAACGAGAATCTGAAGGCTCTGACTTCTTAGTCTCATTACTACTATGACGCCACCTGGTAGACTGACAAAACGGAACATTTACAAGTTTCTTTCACCAAAATATGGTATAATAAGAATACCCAGACATAAATAATACTGAAAGTACAATTTTACCACGAGATTTTAGGAACCTGAATCTTTTTTTTCCCCTTGTTTTACTTCATTACCTTCTTTTAAACAATGCATGTATGCACACGCATGGTGTGAAATACTTTAATGTGACATGTCATCTGACAATTCAATGTCACTATATAAGTGGCCATAACCCACACATATAACTCAAATCATTGTTTCCTAATATCAATTTTAATGCAGATTTTCCATGCTTTTTTTAAACTTATGGCATCTATAACAATACGTTTTCAGAATAGCATAAAATAATTCCTGATTGTAGACATCTTCTCAATAAGCTTGCAGCAGCTCAAACCTACTGCAAGGCAGAGGAACCTCTGAGTGATTGAACCATCAGCAAGCAATATCAAGACAGAGTAACATGGTTAGAAAGCAGCTCAATAGTTCTTTCATCCTGTCAATTTTCCATCTGGAACAGAGATTATCAAAACCTGTTCAAGGCATGTAAGATATAAATTTACAAAAAAGTAACACAATAGCACCAAATATCACATAATTTGTAAACCTCTAGGCAAGGCATTAGAATGTTTTAACGAATAACAAATGGGAATAGGGTCTCTCCCTTGCCTTGTGCCCTCCCGTTCTCCAACAGAGAACGTTGTTCAGTGTGGGATCTGACTTATCAATGTAGGATTTCAACAGAGTGCCCATGAAGCAGTTGAAACAGCACCAATATCCTCTTCCTTTTTTAACCCCGTGCAACTTCATGTGGACTGAACCTGTGCACATAGCACTTCAGCTCAGCCCCCACTTTTTACCTCAGAGAAGGAACATCACTGTGGGGAGAGATGGAAACGGGAAGAATATCATCCATCAATTTAATCCACCTGCTGGATCCATTCCAGCCCTGCCAGAGCAGATCAAAGATACCTGTCAGCATGTCAAGTATTTTTAAAACTGTCCGAGAACACTCTCCCCAAGGGGTCCAAGTGTTTTGACCTGAAAAACACCATCATCATATCCCTAGACAAATCCCAGCAGGAAGTGCATGTGCTCCTTCACAGGAGTAAATACTCTGTTTCAGGCCAAGGAAGCCTGAGTACAGTGTATGATACCGTACTCCAGTCAGGTTCCTGTAATCTACCTAAATTTACACATAAATAAACCAGGATTCTTAATCTTAGCATTCTTTTGCTATCTGGGAGTTGTTTTTATGTGTAAAAGTAGTCACAGCTGCCCTATTGGGTTATCTTACTGCAGTGATTCAGCAGGCATTGCCACAAATTTTAGGCAGTAAGAATCATGTTTCTTCTATATATCAGAGAGAATTATCTATTTTTGTCAGAAAGTTTATTGAGCATTTCTGTCTGGCCTACAGAATTACCCCTCTATAAACCAACACTAACCCTGTGCTACTTTTGCATCAGCCATTAAACAAATAAGAATTATGTGTGCTTGATCTGGTTTAGGTAGATTTTATTTTTTTAATATAATATTTTTCTGGACTTTTGGGATGCGACTAAGTTCTTTGGGGTAGGAGATGATTTTAAATTAGCCTGTAGAGCCTCAGTTCTTAACCAAGAGAGTATTCCATTTATAGTAGCTTTTGACTTTTTTTATTTTGACTGGAGCGTATTATGAATTCTGTCTGTAATTCCTAACCATGAAGCCTTTGATTGCCACCTAGGGATTTCTACCTCGGAGAGAGCTCAAAACAGCTTTGATCACAGCTGTCACTGCACTAACATTGTTTTTAGTTTGAGACCATAACTCTAATCTTGTATTGTAATTCATTTCTGGGTTTAAGCCACATGCTGATTCAATAAAGCCTGCCAGCAGCTAATAGTTTTGCTCACAGGAACTGAGAGAGAATCGGTGTCTTCTCTCACTCAGCAAGCATTTCCCTCTTTAAAATCAGCAGTGTCCCAAGACACTGTTTTCAACATGGGCAGAAAACAGGTGAGGCGGAGATACTAAGACTTAGATATAAAGACAGGAATAATCAATATTAGAAAAGTGACTTTATATAGCTAAGAATAGAAAGCTCACAGAGATGTGACAATGATTGTGTGAGACAGATATTTGCCCATCCTTCAGAAATCCTAAACTACACATCAACCTTTCTTCAGATTTTAATAACAATCCAGTGTAAATTTTTCCACATCAGAAGAGCACTCACCTACAGCTAATATTATGCATTTTCTTTACTACAACACCAACTAGCAAAATAAACCAGATCTCAGTGAAGACAAGAATGGCTCCCAAAACCAGATAATAGAAACAGATGAAGCAAGTAATTGAGTGATAACTTTGTAAAACTGATAGAAAAGGTATAAACTTTTCGGTTTTGATTTCTCCTTCAGTAATCTGGGTATATGGTTTAAGTGAAAACAGTCCCTGCAAAGCTGGACACAATGCATTAATTGCAAACAGAGTATTGGTCATGGTGCAAGCTGCATATACACAGTTCTGTTGCAGGAGGAGTGGAGAAGAATGCTGAGGCACAGTGCTGGCAGGTGGCACCTGCTATATATCTGTTTTTTTCAATTACTGTCCCTCAGCATGAACACAGGAATACAGGATTCACATTCTGGAGAAGACAGCTGTATCTTATATTAGTTTGCCTTCATGCTTCCCTGTCAATGGGAAAACTCACATCTCTAAAATAGTATTTCAAAATTACATATAGCTTGCAAATGCCGGATTCTGAACCTGGGATGGAGTAACACTGGAGACTAGATTGCAGTGGGAAAGGAGTGCGGGAAGGGGTCAGGGGGTGCTGGTGGGCATCAGGCTCAGTGTGAGTCAGCAGTGTGTGGCCTGGTAGCTCAGAGGGCAAAACCTATCCCAGGGTGCTTCAAACACAACATCACCAGCAGGTCAAAAGAGATGATTATCCTGGTTTACTCACCATTGGTGCAGCCTCACCTGGACTGTCATGTGCAGTTCTGGGCCCCACAGCTTAACAAGGACGTGAAGGTACTCAGTTACATCCAGAGGATGGCAACAAAGCTGGTGCAAGGACTAGAAGAGAGATCCTGTGAGGAGCTGCTGAAGACTCTGTCTATTTTGAAGAAAAGAAGGTTGAGGGGTGACGTCATTGCTCCCTACAGCTTCCCAAGCAGGAGAGGGGAAGAAGAAGTTGCTGAGCTCTTCTTTCTTCTATTTGGAGATAGGATGTGTACAAATGATTCAAAATGGTGCCAGGGAAGGTTTAGACAGGACATCAGGAAGCATTTCTTTACTGAAAGGCTGTTCAAACACCGGAACAGGCTTCCTAGAGAGGTGGTTGATGTCCCAAGTATGTCAGTGTTTAAGAGGCATTCAGACAATGCCCTTAATAATAGACTTTAAATTTGGGCAGCCCTGGTTGGGACCACCCGTCCAGCTGGACTAGATGGTCATTGTAGTTCCCTTCCAACTGATATATCTATTCTTTAACTCCAGACTGTGTTGGCCAAATGCTTGAAAGTGAGACTTTAAATGAGTCTTTCTTTCATCTCTGTTGAAAATAAGAACAGACAGTGTTTTGAGTTGGTTTGCTGAGTACTGTATTATTATTTTGCTCTTTTTCTCCGCGTTGAAACTGAGCACAGCTGGATAAAATTCAGAGGAAACTTCAGATTGCTTTTCATTATGTTGGCTCTGAATTGTTTCTGGTGACTCCACTTGCTGTCTTAATTTATCTCTGCATAATAAGAAGCAGTTATTTTTGATCAGAGAACTGCTGATAGCTACTATGCTGATTCCCTGCGGGTTTCTTTTATGAATACTGCTACATTCTGGTCGGGGTGGGGTGGGGAGTGGCAAATCATAGATATTATATGGTATCTACATGATTCATATTATGGTAAATATCAAAAGGAGAATTTGGTGCCTCAACCAAAGTAACAATCTCTGGAGTGGTAGGTCATAACAATTTCATAGGTAGAAAACTGAATTTCAGGAATTTGCAGAAGTCTCCTCTTCTAACACTTGTGTGCCATGCATGCACAGATACTATGCTCTAAAATACATAATGTCCCCAATCTCCTGCTCTGATCACGAGGAAAGTAGTAATCTTGCTGCCCTTCTTTTTTGCTTACCTTCTCATTTTAGGAAAAGATATTATATCCTTAAAATACTGTCCTCAAAATAAAAAAATATCAAAACAACTTCTTTAAAGCAAATAACTTTTATAATTTTATGTATGCATTTCTGCAATATCTGACTGCACCTGTCTTCACTCTGTCACCTGCCTTTCACTGCCAGCTTTTCAGAACAGAGCTTCTGATGTCAGCACAGCACCTACAGAGCTGAGCCTGGAATCCAGATAAATCCTACAAATGCTCTTGCCAATTAAAATCGTAGTAATCAGAAAATTATGCTTGGAAAAAAAGAAGTTTTTATGCAATAGCTATGATAATAATAATAATGGACATTCTTTGATTTTTAGAATTTATCTTGGCCCTCAGAGGAATTTGGTATCACAGGATGGTTGACTTTGAAAGGAACCTCTGGAGGGCATCTGGTCCAGTGCCCCTACTTAAGCAGGGCCACCTAGAGCCAGTTTCCCAGGTCATATCCAAATGGATTTTAAATATCTTCAAGGATGGTAAATCCATTAAATGTTATATTCCAACTTGGTTTCATACCCGTTGTGCTCTAGAACTGTCAACCTTTCTTCTTCCTTTGTAGTATCATGACCAGCACTGCCAAGTTGCAAAACGTGATTTAATAATAAAATTATAAAAATATTAGAAGACAGAATTTTGATGGTTAGTATGTGAAGAAAAATCTCAGGATGAAAAATGAACCAGTTTTTTTTTTTTCTTTTACAACCTGCAGTCATAAAATGGTCCAAGAAAAAGGTTTTTACAGAATACTTTTCTCACTATGAGTTGTTTTTTAAAAAGAGGAAATTTGAAGTGTGAGGGAATCAAAATTGCCCTACCAAGTAAAGAAAAGGGATTATATGTGAGGGTCTTTTTACTCCAGATGATACTAAGAAAATAACATTTACCTTGAAACACTTACTTTTAAGCCTTTTTTAAGCTCTAAAGCTATTGCTGCAGCAGGATAGAAATACATTCACAGACTGTTATTAATGTTCTGTACTGTTAGAATTGCAAATGAAGACACTTTCTAGCAAAACAGAAAAAAATTGCACTTGTCAAAAGCTTTCTGAACTTGTTTATCCGGAGATTATTATTAACAACACTGATGTTCAGACTGGTGAGAAAAAGCAATCCTGATATGATTTTCTCAACAAAAGCACTTGCAGTACACCTGTACAAGATATTTTTAATGTATTCATTCATCCAAAAGGATAAACATTGGTCAGGGATAGGTATTAATGAGCTGTGCTAAAAAAATATATATATTTTTGTTTTATAAAAATTAGATGGGGAAAGGAAATTTTCCCTATTTTGTGTTTTGTTTATAATACTTAAAGAAAAATGTATTAAATATTTCAAGCAGTTCCAAAAACCTTCAGAAATGATAACAACATATGCGTATACTGTATAAGTTTTCTAAATGGTTACAGTAATCTTGGCTAAGCACCATATTCTAATAGCCCAGTAAAGTATATGGTGACCTTTTTTAAGTTGCATTAAGCAAGAGAATGATATAATATACACGGAAAAATGCTTGTGGCAATGATGATAGGCAGCTGGAGATGGAATCCATTGGAGGAGAAAACGTGGCATGAGCTTTTCACAAGTGCAGTTCATTTCCGAACTAAGCCATTGGTGGGAACTTCTGTTTAATGTGTATTACTTTCTAGGATAAGAGGACATTTGTTTTCTAGAGTAACATGACATAAGTTCCTTTCAGTCTCTCTCTTGCTAAAATGGAACATTTGCATGACAATCACTTCTCCCTCCAGATGTCATTTGGAGCCTAATTCCCTAATAATTCTTTTAAATATTGGCTTACTTTTCATCCTCTTATTAGAAATGAAGCATTCATGCCCACAGCCTACTACCCACTGCCAGAGATAAAAAAGGCAAAAACGACACAGCTTTCCTTGTGACATTAAATCCATTTCAGCTGGTTTTATTTTCTCTTCCTTATCTCCCAGCAACTCTGACGTCCAATGTTCAAATTTACTTGCCATCCTTAGTCAGATGCTCCTGCAGACATAGTGCTCTACTCAATGCTTTGAGACTCAGGCTAGCTTAGCAACAGCATGTTTGGGATGACATTGAAGCACCATGAGTGTCCCTGTAATTTGCCATTTTTCTTTCATGAAGGCAGAAAAAAAATCAGCTCCAATTTTTAGTCTGGTTTTGAATTGTACATTAAATGTACGTCTTGCCTAAGGAAAACCTCTCTGAGTGAAAAGGACCAGAATAAACTAGGCAAAAGGTACAGTCCAGCTGAAATCTCCTGTGATGTGATCTTGTGGGACAGCAGGAAACATTTTTTGGAAGGTGGTTTCAGGGGTTGAAAATTTTAATTTTGGGAGGCTGTAGAGAAAAGTCATCATCTTATCAGACTAATTTTGGTACTGGCAGGATTTAGACAGCTGTGAACAAGAGAAATACCTTGCATAAGAATTCAAAGCAATGCACAAGTCAGTAAACCATCCTCCCATGACTACTATTGATTACCAGCATCAAAACTTCAAGAGAAATTTATCAATGGTGAGTTGAATATTTTACATAAGCTTTGACACTAGCACAGTTTTTTGACTTTTAAAAAATTATGAATAGTCAAGAAGTCTCCTCATAAATAATTCAAAACTGTTACTGTTCTGACTTTGACAGAACATACAAATTACCTCCTAACTATAAGGGAAGGACAAGAATATTTTTACCTTGATATCTAAAGACTCCAATCACTACAAATGAGACTGCTTTGATCTGGAAATTTCAACTACAGATTGAGAAACCAAACTTTATACATCTAAGCTTGAATATTTTGGCAGAGTTTCAAAATTTGAAGCTGATACTGCCTCTGAATGTCAGCTATCATATAAAAAGGTTAATGAGACTCATTTTAGTGTGCTGCAATGAAGTAACATCCTCTTCTGAGGATGGTACATGAAAGGATGAAACAGCACGACCCAAAATTTCAGTGAAATCTTGATAAAAAAAACCACGATTAAGTAGAAAAAATTTATGGTACAGAAAAGTGAAGCTTAATTAGTTAGAAAGCCAGCAAGATCTTGAAACAAATAAATTAATCATGTTTTCCTTCCTGAAACAGGCTCAGTTTTTAAGGTGGCAAATTTCCTTTGAGGAGTTTTTCAAAATGCACCTCTAATAAAAGGCTTGGTCACAATATTTTTTTTTCAAATAAGAGTTATGCATTTAAATGAAATCTATTTGACTACAGCTCTTTCATCTTCTCATCCAGATTAATTACTGTAGAAACACACCAGGGGCCTATCCAGTCCAGTTTTTTCTCACTGAAACAAAACAGTGGTGGAAAAACCACTGTTTTAAGTAGCAGCCACTAATTTTAACTTTGTCCTTGCATAAACACAGAAGGAAATACATCCCAAGGATTCAGTCAAGACAAAGATGAGAGAGTATATTGAAACAATATGCAAAGCATGCATGACAGAGTGAAGGAATGATATGAGAACTTACTCTAGATACAATCCCTATGATTCAAAACATACTTATTATGTTCTTGAGAGTTTTAGAAGTAGAGCAGGCAGTAAAAAACTCCATGATGAGTGATATCCACTCATAATGCTTGCATGGAATTTACAGGAACATTGAAATCAATCTGGGTCATCCAGAAGGGCCCTGAAGGATACATTTGCAAATGCACTTTACATCCCAGGAGGGATGCAAAGCAAATGCAAACTTACACAGAAAGATTCAGAAGCAGAGGCAGCAGTTTCCACTGGCAAAGAGTGATTAATGAATAACTGTGCTGCATGCAGAAGGAGGAGGCAATGTCACTAAAAGAGGACTGAGTTAACGAGACGGCCTGAGAGCTAAGGATTGCAACTTTCAGAGTTAACCAGCTGGCTTACTGGGAAGAGGGATGCAGCTTTCATAACAGTGATTAAGTTCATTGGGCCAGATACCTCTGAGTAGTTGTGCTTCTTCCTCATATGGGAACAGGTGAAGTGCAAAGCAGCCTTGCTCTCTGCCCACACGTGCTTGGCTGTACCAGGGAAATGTTTTGTGCTAAGCTCTAAAGTGACTTAGGCTTCTGAGAAATTCATATACCATTAAAAATTTTATTCATCACTTATTATGTGACTGGAACAGAATGAGAAAGAAAAATCCCCAAACCAAGAAACTAAAAGACCTTCAGTAAAAGTTTCAAGATTAAAAATCTCAAAAGAAGCATTTTCTAGGATAAAGGGTGCATCAGATAGGAGACAAGAGAAAGTCTAAAACCACAATGACTTGAATAAAATTCAGATTAAAGAAAAACCTAAAATTATATAGTTTTTTTTGGAGAAAGAAGAAAAAAGATTGCATCAAAGGCATAGTCTGTATGAAGCTGAGTGTGACAGCCAAAATAAAAGAATAGGAAAGGTGTATACTCTGATTGTGACTCCAATAGCTTGATGAGAATAAGGGGCACATGTATTTTTTATTCATTGCCAATGGAACAAAAAATCCGATGAATGACTGATTACGATATCTTCACTATATAAAAGAATCTGCTTTACCTATCCCTACCCTTTAAGTAACACATGAATGGTACCAATGTTAATTACAATATTTAATTTTGATCTGGCTTTACAGGAGATGCAAAATATCTTTGCAAAAAAGTTTGATAAGGGGTGCATTTTCAAAGTACAGAATCATTCTTTTACAGTTACAGTGTCTTGTACCCTGGAAATGGCACTTCTCAAGGGTTTATGAATATCAGAGATGGTGGTAAAAAAGTAAGAAAGAGACATATAAAAAAACCCCCCAAAAAATCTACCAGAGTGAAACAAATCCAAGAAAAATAATTCCTTACGCTGTTAAATACCCAAGACTAAATGACTACTGTATGATAATGATTTTACGGCGTAGTAAAGGCATATTTCCATGTTTTATGCAGTTTTACTACCTCTCAGGGAAATTAGAACTCAATTCTTTCTTCTTCCATTTCCTCATTTAATATCTCTTTCTGGTCCAATTTTTCTCTCAGAGATGACCTGCTATGTACTTAATTTAATTTTAAGACACTATTCTCATGTGTACTTAGCTTTGCAAGGTGAAACTTCTCTTTAAATTCAAAATAAATGCTTTCTTGCAAAAAATCTTGTCTTTCTTTCTAACATTACCAGCCATCTAATAAAAAACCCCCCTATCTACAAATGAAAACTTAGGTTGTTACATTCAAACCACTAATTTTTATTTTTCCCAAAGCATGATTATATTTGGCAGGAACTGCCAAACTGAGGAAGGAGTGACTTGATATGAAGCTGTGATCAAGTGCCCATAATTTTCCCTTATTAGAGCTATTAATAAAATGGTAATTGAACTTCTTTTTTCAACAGAGAATAAGTGTTTTTTACAGTATCACAGAAGTAAGGTTATAAGGGATCTCTATAGGACATCAGGTCCAGCCTTCCCCTGTTCAGTCAGGGCCACCTAAAGTCAGATGCTCAGGACTATGTCTAGATGGATTTTGAGTGCCTCTGAGGATGGTGACTCCACAGAGAGTCTTGGCTGCTTGTGCCGGGGCTCAGTGCATTATGATTGACACAAGAAAGTGAAACACATTAGAAATGAGTCTTGAACCAGTTTTTAAGTATTATTTCCACATTTTCAGTGTCACCACTTTACATGTCTGAATCTGTGTTTCAGATGCATGCTCAGATACACACAGCTGAGCAAATATTTGTATTGCAACTGTTAGAAGGTAAAGCTGAAAAGAATTCTAAGAATAATGCATCAAAAGCATGGTATTTTCCCTACAGCATAGCATGTTATGGCGACTTTTATGCTAGCATTATTAAGTAATGACACAGAAACATTTGAGAAATAATTAACTATTCTTTTGGTAATTATATGACCTTAGAATATTATTCTCAGCGGTTAACTTAATTTTGCTAACACAAACGCTTGTTTGTAATGGGAAGTCATAATTGCTTTTATTCTAGTTTTACAACAGAAAATTAAAACTTTACTTTGACTGCAACCCCAAAGACATCATTAATTTTCAAAATGCTTTTCAAAGGTAAACATTAAATTATTAACTGCTAAAAATACAGAATAACATCTCAAATCATTTTTCAGTGGCATTTGTTCTATTAAATATAAATATTTCCTTTCTTTTTATTATTCATTTCTGTATGTAATTTTTTTTTTTGTTTTTTGAGAGGAACACACAGAGAAAGGATTTGTTGGTTTGTTTAGGCACCATGTGCCAAATTACACTGCAGTTTTCTGCTGTGGTTGTTGGTGTTTCTACATTGCTAAGATTGGGCAACAACCTCCTTCTGCAGGAACCATAGTTAGACTATTATCATTCTAAAACGATATAAAAATGACAAATTTTAATTATGGAACCGGTGGCTGTATTTACTGAATGAATTCATCTAGTCCTAAAGTACAGATTTCTATATTTCAGGGCACCAGATAATAACAATAATATCAAAATTTCTAGAAACTTTGTTGCAGACATTTCAGTAAACAATTTGGAATCTGCTACAGATATTCTGGAAATGCCTGTTGATCTACTGCTGGAATTTTATTCTTGTACAGATAACTGGAGAGACAAATTGCAACAAAAAAAAATAAAAGCCATTAATGTCAGACACAATTATCTTTTATTCAAATGTTTATCTTTCCTGTGATCAAATAAATTTTTATTTATGGAAAAATTAGATTCTTTCCATTGATGAAATATAGATGGCATGGCATTAATACTTTATTTTATTCACTCAATCATTCGTAAAATTTTTCAAAACGAATTGGTTGTTCAATGCAACTCATTATTCAAAATAGTTTCTGGGGGAAAAAAAACAACAGCACATGCTCCTAATTTTGCTTTTAGTGCCTTTTTCTCTTTCAGTGCTCATTTGTCTGACTGTGTGAGTGGGAGGGGGTTTAGCTGTGAAGGGGCCTCAGTCCCAGCTCAGGTTTTGTGAGTGTGACTGCCAGAGTGTCTCCTGCATGATGGGACAGGGAAGTTTCCTTAGTACCTTCTCTAAACTAGGTTTCCTCCATGGCCTGTAAAGAGTTCCTGGTACCACCACTTCAGATGTTAGCTGTTGCTGTACAAGGGAAATGAACACTCAGCACCTATCAGGAGATGCCTTTCTGTAGCTCTTCTACCTATAATTTGCCCCAGAGGCATGTTCCTAAATCCCTCGTAGAAGGTCTTTTGCCAGCAAGAGTTAAATGCAACAAAATTTGCCTAAGTAATGTAGCCAGATGTATTCCTGACAATGTGCCAGTTCCATCCTGACATCCAGAACTGTATGTGCTACTTAAAGAAAAATCTCAATTCAAAATCATCTGGGAAAACCTGACCTAACATTTCTTGGGATAGTATTCTAGTTAAAAACATGAAAGAACTCTCAAACACTCACACAAAAATAAAATACTAACATGAAATAACTCATAAATCCATATCATAAAATAACATTTTATACCATGGCCAATCACAGTGACTTCTGAGCATTAATAGCAAATCTTGTATCATAATTCCCAAAATCTGGCAATCTCCTCAAATCTCTCATTTTTGCAGCCCAAAAACTATTCTCACAGGGTTAGCTTTGTGTCAGATATCATGAGAGCTGCATCGTTAACCTGTCACTGGGTTTTTCCCTCCCATTTCATGTACTGGGAAGCAGTACGTCTCAGGAATCCACTTTTTCACGGGGAGGAAGTAAGTGAAAGGGAGGTGAGTGAATCTGTATTCTGCTGCTTTCTGCCTTTGTGCTTCAGTGGTTGTATTTTTATCTACATCAAAGGGCTTTGCTCTGCTTTCTCACCTGGGTTCCCTCCTCTTCTGTGCTAAGGTGGGAGTGAAGAATTTACTATGCTGAAAAGTGAACTCTAAAGGGAATAACGTGTTAAATGTTGGTAAACAGATTCCTATTAGGAACATTTGTACATTATTTTTGCTACTTTTTACGTACTGTGAGCAAATATTAACTCATTATAAACAGAATAGTCAAGCAAGCAGATAAAGTGTAGAAAAGCCAGATGCAGCTTTCACAAATATGAAGAATAATTATGTGAGACGAGTTGGGAATTTCACCTGGTTGATGGAAAGACTTTTTCAAATAGAAAGTCTCTTTTACAGTGATTGTCTAATAACAATCAAGGCCTAGATTTGTCCAAACCCATCTACATACAAACAGTTCTTTATCTGAATTGTCTCAAACAAGTTTTCATATGATTTATCCTGATTATGAGTAGGAATGAATGTTTTTTTTCCAAGTTGCTTTATTATATTCAAAAAAAAATTATTTTAAGGGAAAATATAACCCTTTTTCACTGCTTTAGCCAGGTTAAAGATTAATCAAAGTCCAAGAGTTATCGGAGATTCACTCAGCTACACCCACTAGTTCATGGTATCCAACAATAACTTGTCAAGACTAAATACAGCCAGAGATTCTATGTTCCCAAAATTAGCTTACTGTCAGTGATTTCTACCTCCATGATAGGTCAAAAGCAGATGATCCTGCCTTGGATTTTCACCTCCAAAAACCTGTGAGTCACCTATACAACTTCCCTTTCTCAAGGTGTCACAACAAAAGTAGCTCCAGGACTTCTAGAGTGTAGGAGGTCGGCGGAGTTATTGGGAATATTTAAAAGATGTCACAGAGATGATTCATCATAGGATCAGTCTCATTTTTATTTGATGGATAAGTAAAGGCATCAATAGTTGTTGCAGCAGATATGGTAACAACAAAGGCAAAAGGCAAAAGCAGCAACTAAAAGCCAAATTACTTTGTTACAAGGCCTTATATACTTTTTAAAGCCTAAAAGCAAATGCCACAAAGCTCGCTCGTATTTTTGTACCAATCATTATTCTTCCTTTATACGCTTTTAGCCCAATGTGTACTTTCTTAACCAATCATCATATTGCTATCCAGGCCTGCTGTACAGGCCTATATTGCTACATTATAACTTTCTACTAAACTTTACTATAAGGCTTATTGTTAAACTTAGGATTCTTTACTTTCTTATTTATTGTTTAATACGTAAGATATGTTTTCTACTTACTTAAACTTACTTAAACTTACTTAAACTATATTTCTGTCTTTATAAGGTATATATATTTTTAAACTTACAAAAATACATTCTTTACTTCAAACTACAAAAGCTCACTGTTCTACAAAAGCTTACTGTTCTAATGCAGGCAGCCTTCACCAAGGCCTCAGATCAAAACGTGTCCATTTCTATCTCTTCAGGCACAATGCTGTTTATGTTCTCTGTTTGCACCTGCAAGTTTTCTATAACTCCATTTCCCACACTAGAGGGTTATACAAAGGCAGAGGAAGGAGAAAAAAAGTTGACCTTTTGTACCATATGGCCCCTTTTGTTTATATGTAATGCCACCAAAGTATTTTGCAAGTATCCAAGAGAGAAAGATCTACAAGTTCTGGTTTTCCTGGTAAATAGTGCACACAAGACTCCAATAGGAACAGCTCTTCTCTTCCTCTCCCCTTGGCCTGCACAGGCACTTCAAAGGGGAGCCACTCCTCTATGCACGTGGAGACGCAAAAGCAGCTTGGAGAAAAACATGAATACGGTAACATGTCTTTCAGTTTTATTTGCCACCCAGGGGGTCCTTTCCTCCAGGGAAACAGTGAGGGTGACCTGTGCTCTGGAAAAGAACACTGTAAGAAGGATGCAATACTGTACTGGCTTGAAATGGTCCGTGGTCATCAACAAGAGGGTGCACTGGAGGGATTGTACAGGAACTGTTCCTTGTCCAGAGCTGCTGTGAGTATGCTTTTTGATTTGGAAACTGGGAGGGAATGTAAGTCTAGAATTCAAAATGTTCTTGATGTGTTCTAGAAATGTACTGAAATAAAAAAGACGCAATTGGGTGGGGACAGTTATGTAGCACTAGGCATAAAGTGTATGCAAAAAGTGCTGAGAAGAAATATCAGTGGGACTACTATATAGGAGACACAAAGTAATCCTTCTTCATTAGTCAGCATGACTGAGGTCTAATTAGGGTATTACATAAATAAATGTTAAAAACTCAAGGGAAGAATATCAAAGGAGGCTGGAGGCCTAGAAAATGAGTTCTTTTAGAAAATAGGGGGTTTATAATCCAGGAGAAAAGAGAAGAAAAAATAAATAAACAAAAAAGATGCTCTACTAGCCTACAAAATGTAAAATATCACCAAAAGCAAAAATAAATTTTTATTCCTAATTCATGTGGCTAAAACAAAAAGTAGTCTTAGAAATACTAGGTTAGACAATCTAAGGATAAGGAACCCCCACCTTTAGAAGTTTTTAAATAAAAGACAAAACAAATTTTGATGAACCACTGTTTGAATATGAATGTTTTTTTTCATGCTGACCTGGCTTTCTCTGTGTTGATTTGGCTGGTTCTGCTTCTGGTCAGAATTAAGCTGTGAAACAGTGAATTATGTTCACACCCACAAGGCATCTTGCATGACTGTTCTCCCTCTGAAGCAGTCCTCTGATGTTTGAATGATGCCCAGTTCATCATGTGCACCATCTGCTTATCATTATTAAAAATCCCTGTTGGAGGACTGGCTCAGAGTCATCTCTAACCTGCACATGGGATATCATGTGGGAGGAGTAGATCCAGCAATTCTCTAAACTGTGTTACCACTGACCAATGGAGGCATCCTAATCCAGCTTCAGCCTTTGTACTCATCAGAGGTACAGTTTTTATACTGTAACTTTCCTTCTAATGAGGCACCATGACCAGACAATCATTCTGGAGCCTCTGGTTGATTGCCTACAGAGAGCACTGTATTACAAGACATCCACATGTTTAGACAGTTTGGATTCTCACGTTATCTATGCACCAGCTTTAAGTACATGCTCTGGTGTCCACCTGTAGAAAAGAGTGATTCCACACTCTCTGCTATAACAATGACATATCCTGAGCTGAAAAAATCATGACTGAAAACCTGTCTTTTAGCTGCTGTAGAGCTCCAAAAGTGCAGCTCTGGTGAGCTTCAGGCACATAATTGTAAAGCAACACCCCAGCCCTCCCAAGAAGGGACATCCAGTTGTAGAGTACTGTACCTGTTCTGTGGACCAGTGAGCACACCTGCCTTGGGAACAGTCCCAGTAGCATAAAAAGCTCCAGGCCTTATTCCTACAAGCCTTAAGTATCTGTCCTAGGTTCCGTTAAGGGAAGAGCAATTTCCAAAGCAATTTGACAGGCAGCCCTGCTTTTAATTGAAAGCACTGTGGTCTGACTTGCCATACACCATAGCAGCTTATAAAATCTCCATGGCTCTTCTAGGTTATCCAAGAATAACAATAAGCCAGTTTTCCCTACACACATCAGTGCTGTCATACCATCATCCAGATCCTCTTTATGTGTACATGGCAAGGTATGCACAAGCATCTGGGGTTTTCTGTGTGCTCTGAAACTATAGCAAATCTTTAATGTTATAATTTTCATGCGGCATCAGGAAAAAAGCAATGATTTTGCCCGGAGCTCCTCATTTCAAAAGGAGAAATCAGAGAGGGTGCTTATAATAGGAACTGAGTCCAGCTTTGAGACTGTGGACAATTGAAAAACATAAATACCTCCCAGCTAGCCCAAAGAATTGAATTAGAACCACATCAGAAAGAAGCAATTGTGTCGACTGGTATAAAAACAGGGATGACAACTCAGTAAAATTATTAACTTTAAGCTTTCCAAGGAGAGAGGGAAGGAAGGGAGGAAGG
>VZRV01002215.1:184671-252853 GCA_013398115.1 Falcunculus frontatus
AAGGAAGGAAGGAAGGAAGGAAGGAAGGAAGGAAGGAAGGAAGGAAGGAAGGAAGGAAGGAAGGAAGGAAAAGACCAAATTAAAAAAAAAAGAAACAGAAAAATATAAGGGATAGCATCTTTAGGGTCTTCTAACTGAGATGTGTTTGCTATGTGTTTATAGGTGTTATCAAAATCTATAACAAGTCACTAGTCAACCCATCTCATTTAAGATTCCTTTAATTATAGTGGGAGTTTGAGCTATGTCTTCATTCTTTAAAACTTGTATTTATGAGAACAAGTACAGATTTTTTTAAATCAATCATCTGTATGATACATATTGAGTATAAAATAGATGATTACCATATAAATTGGAGACAAATCTGAATTAAATATTGATCTATCTCAACCCTTAACAGCCAGAAAACAGCCTAATTGTCATGGATCTTGAAGGCTCTAATGGTTTAGATGAATACTACAACGCACAGAAAAGACAAATATTAAAGCATGAAAGAAACAAACCACAGGCTTTCAAATTATTTGTTGTAAGTTGCAAAAAATATAGTGAGAGCTGTTAGAAGTTAAAATCTAATAAAAAATGGCTAAGTCTGAATAGAAAACTTCAGTGCAGTGATTAGCACTTGCATGAATGAAGTCAATTTCTAACCTTTCTGGTAAAGATGAAGTACATCAAGTGAACAAGATTACATGGGGAGAAGGTGACAGCATTAATGTTATTTTTTTTTTAATTGATAGCACTATATCTGGTGCCTGGTTGGTGGGCAGGTTTGTTTTGTGTTTTCCTCAGAGCCTTGTGAATAAACAAATTAACGATAAGATTTCTGTCTAGACAATGCTATGACAGGAAAATATATAACAGAAAGTAATTTTCTGTTCTGCCTTCCACAGTGCACTGCAGATATACAGAAATTGAAATAGCTTTATGACTTACAGGAACAGGCATGTGTCTTACTCTTCCTCTGCCTGGATCAGTTCATTTGCCAAGCACTATATAACAGGAAGATTTGCGCGTTCTCTGCCATACTGAGCTGAAAGGGACAAAATTTGACCCGTATTAAACAGCCAGGTTTTGTATATTATCAGGAGCAAGCAGAGCTGTTGTAACTGTAACAAATTCAAACCACAGTGAAGCTGAAGATAAAATGGGTCTGCATTGCTGAATAGTGTCAGGATATGGTTGGTAAATCTTTTGCTTTCTCAGGCCTGTGATGGTAAAGCAGGCAAAGGAGTATTCCAGTAAACTGCATTCACAATCCATTCTTTCTTTTCCCACAGCATTTTCATCTATAAATACCTTGCCTTGGGAACAACTTTTACTGCTGGTTTTTGACTAACACTTTGACTTTGACTAAGGGCTGAACTGAGAATACATTTCACTCACATTGTCCTTCCAGATTAACTGCTGGCCAGCGAGAGCTACCAGTATTAGGTTTTCCAGTGTGGTGATTACCCATCGGTCAGTTCCTTCATTTAGATTTTCTTTCCATTAGCTGCTTGTAAGAACATCCAATGAAAATGTGTGAAAGAAAGTGTGTGGAGTTAAAGCATCATTTAATAGTCTTGTAACAGACAGACGTCATATGAAAGATGTTAGCTGAACTCTTATCAGCTGAAAAATCTATTCTCATCCCCTAGGTGCTCATAGATCAACAATTAAAACCCTTGCTTCAGGAATTCTGCTTTCTGAAATGTTGAAATTAGCCCAATTAGTATATAGATCTAAAAATACCTTTTTTTCCCCCTCAAATAGAATTTTGGACATGAAAACCTTTGTACCTTTCATGGTCTCCACACATCCTTGGAAATTGTGGTTAATTATTTCACATTATATTTTGTCTTAGGTTCTTGAAGAGCTGTGGTATGCACTTTACTCTGACCCTGTTCAGGAGAAAACCATCAAAAAATCCTGCTAATTATCTTTAATCGTTCAATCCCTTATCTGGTCTATGTGCACATGTTGTTACTATTAAGTGTATTAAACTTTCTGTCATAAAAAGATTGACCTAATCTCTTTTCTACATGTTCATGATTTTCGCATTTAGTGTGTTAATTACATCAATGTTAAAGCAGACTTTGGCAGAACCTTAAATGCTCAAAGTTTTTTATGTGTAAGTTGATCAGAGTCAATTAATATGTTGGGGTTTTTTACACAGAAACTGTTCAACATCAAAGTTGTGTTGAATAATATTTTGTCTTTTGTTCATGATATGAAATAGAATGTCACAAATTCCCCCACAATATAAGCATGAGCAAGAGAAGTTATTGTTAGGGATTAAAATTTTAAGGGAAGCCAATGAAAGCAGCAGCAGAAAGAACCACTTTTCAAAATTAAGCCAGTAGACATAAAACACATAGAACAAATTATTTCTCATTGGTTCATTAGTCCAATAACATTTTACTGAACTCCATAATTTTCAGTAAGTATAAACTAAATACGGCAGGCTGTGAATAAGATATCTTGTACTTAAAAAATATGTTTTAAATTATTTTTTAATAACTAAAAATCCCAGTTTATCTAGTGAGGGTCATCCAGGAGAGGTTTCTATTTTGAGTTACACATTTTGCACCATTTTTTTGAAATTTTTCAAATTTGATTATTAGTCAAAAGCCTGTAAAACAGAAAAATAAATATATTTAATCTGAAATAAAACAAGAAAACTAATAAGACAGATAATATATTAATGCATGGTAGAGCCCTGTAAAAAATTGTTTTATCTATCTTTCCAAATAACATAATTTATGCTTTTAAAACCAATGGAAATTCTAGAAACAAGTTCTAATTAAGTGGGGTTTTTTATTTATTTCCTACTAATGAGACCTCTTTCCTAACCATTAGACTCATATAATTACATGACTCATATCAGTTGGTAAAATTGATTCTGGGAGGAATAAGTTGGATTTGAGCGATAAACATTTCATTTTGAAATTATTAATCTACTACATAAAATATTGTGCACTTCCTATATGGCAAATGAAAGTAATAATATTTCTGTAGTAGAGGCGTATTATATTTTCTTCTAAGATTAAAATGCTGTCCAGAACTGATACCACTGAAACTGTGGATAGTACTTGGTTCAGATTCTTCACCACTTTCTTTTCTTGAATTATCCAATAGAAATGTGTATTCTTAATTTAGATTCCCTACTTGTTCACAAATTGACAAATCCATGGGAATGTAAAATAGCTAAGGGAAATAATAATCACTTTATTTCGGAAAACAAAAACCCAAGCAGCCTTCTTTCCTGCAAAATCAGACATAGAGCTGATGTAGCTACCCATCAGGTGGTTGTGACCACTTTCTTACACACACATTTTCAGTTACAGAAAGCTGCACTAAATTTGTCCTAATGTTTGATCACTTCTGGAGTATGTTACAATCAGAAGACATCTTTTACTACAACTGTAGTGCTGTAAATGCACAAAAAAACCCAGATAGTGGTCTCATTCATTTTATGAAACAGGCTCCTTTTCAAGACACTGCTGTATTCATTGACTTCTTGTGTTCACCATCAAGTTATGTCATCATAACCCTAAATTTGCACCCTGAAAATGCAGTTGAGGTGCCTCTGCACAGCTTTCCTGATGCTGAATGCATATGAAGCCTTCCCAACATACACATGGCCTCACGCTCCAGGTCTGATAACTTTCATTTGGCTGCATGCCCACTGTGCTGTCTGATAGACCCAGGCTAGGTGTTGAATCCTCTGCATCCTCCAGCTGCTGATACCAAACAGCTGTGTAAAAGTCAGCAAACACCTAGGAAGGCACTGAGACAAACCAAAAGGGCTCGGGGACATCCCAATTTACATGCTGGGAAGATAGTAAGGGTAGGATGCTGCCTGCCTAGCTTTTTACATTTGCAATACTGATCTTTGCTCTCAGAAATGGGAAACAGACTTTGGATCATTACCCCTGTGATTCTACAATAGCAGGCTGTAATCAAGAGACTGAGACAGGCACGTCTTAAACAGAGTCTAGATGTTTCCACTATTGATGTTGGCAAGAAGCATCCCAACCCACATGTTTCCAAGTGGTGCTTTCATATAGTCCCTAATATAAACTCAGAGCTCTTCCTTTGCGCCCATTTCACCTCTACAGGATTTTGAACTAAAGGAGCAATCACCAAATTATTGGTTTAATATTAATATTGGTATTAATAATAATTTCCAGAAGATAAGCCCTGCAAACTTTGGATGTTCTGGTAAAACAACCAACTTGATTTCTCATTCAATATTCGCAAAGTGGCCTGGGATTAAGACACTATCAGTACCTGTTGGCATCAACAGGCATCATGTTGAAGATATTGGAAGGCATCAACTCCTTTCAGCACCTGGGGGTACCGATACTGACAGCCATTAACAACTGTCTGCTGGCAGCTTGTCCATGCCTGTGGCTCCATCTCAGCCAGCACGTATTTTTGACTCATGTAGTCCTGGATCTGTTTAGATTAAAAGTTTTATTTCAGATCTCAAACACGAATAGCATTCATCTCTTAGTAATTTAAGAGTTAATGACTCAGCTTTTATTACTGAGTGCAGCTGGTTGATCTAATTAACAGACTTGCTTAAAAATAAAAATATAAAAACAGTGTTACCTGCAATAAGAATGACAACTTGTGTTAAACAAGGATCTTGGCTACTTTCATAGAAATTTGAAGGCATCATGAGACATGTAAAGGGCATTGCTGTTTACCACAGCTCAGCCATCTTTGCAGAGTGGGTAATCAAAGAAAGGAACAACAGGAATGAGCTACTTTTCATGACCTGTTCATGTGGAGTGTATCCTTCAGGGACCAAAGGGGTGGTACTCGCGTACTACAAAACAGTAACTGAAAATACAAAAGAAACATAGTCAAGAATTAACTCTGACAATTTTATTGTTGTTTTGTCTCTCTACAAAATAAGTTAAGAAAAAAAAGTACTCCTGGATAACTCCTTCTTCACAGTTGTTTGATGATATCTTCCACATCAATTTGTTTTTCCTTTAAGAAGCAGTGCCTAGTGGTATCTGTACAGAAAAATAGTTTTCCCAGGCAATGCACTTTCCTTCAGCAGTGCTTTGTGTGCTGATTTTTCAGAGCATTCACATCCTCTTTTCATTTCACACTGAAGGAAATAATTTATTCCATTGTACATGGCTCTATCCCATCCTCCCCACTTCCTCTTTTGCCCTCTATTTCACTGTGCTGTGCTCTGTATATTTCTATCTAACAGCCATCACAAATCCCCAGCTGTCTCCTTTAATGCATTTGCCTGTTGTGAGAGCTGGACAGTGCAAGCCAGATCCCTGCCAGCTCCCTGCCCCACAAGAAATCAAGCAGGAGGAGATCAGCCTTTAAACCACAGAATGACTCTGAGTGAAACCACTGCTCACAGATTTGCAGCTTTGCAGTGCTCTGGAAGCACAGTAGCCAGCTCTAAATTTGGCAGTAAAGTCTACTGGAAGGTCAGCACACTCCTGCTACGCATTCATTCACTGTGTTTTCCTGCTGAAGGAATCACTGGGATTATTCCTCATGTCTTGGGGTGACTTTATGATGCTGTATCCCCTATCGCCTGCTCTCTGTCCAGACATGAATCCTGTGCCTTTCTGTACCTTTAAGGGAGAGGGGGGAGAGCTGGTGGAATTCCTTCAGCGCTGTGTTCAAAACACAGAGAGCTCGCTGGCTTCTCCTGCCCGGCTGCTCCTCTTCTGCAGCAGGGAAGAGAGTCATATTCCTTTTGCTTTNACTCAGAATAACTGATTCCACTGTTCTCCAGATGATGGGCACCAGGCAAGACACCATCTCAGTACCAAAGAGGCCTCTCACACCCATTTTATATCTATTCATAGACATGTAAATAAAAGTACGTATATATATATATATATATATATAAAATGCATGTGCAAAGAATAACAGTCTACTCCATCATGCTCTTGAATCTGGTGAGCTAATTTGCCTTAGCTTCCAAGTGACTGCTCACCAAATTGAAGATATGTTGCAGTAGAACAGCAACTNTTCCCCCCCCCCTCCCCCCATGCCTACGTGCACTCTGCTTGTTAAATAAATAACTTTTTTTTTTCACTTTTCTCCAAGGAAAATTCTTTCTGAGCCTGGTTGGGGAGGGGCAGCTGAAACCTGCCTTCTTCGGAGGAGATGTTCCTTCCGGAGCATTTCCCTTAATTTGTCTCCAACTGGGACAACTCAGAATAACTGATTCCACTGTTCTCCAGATGATGGGCACCAGGCAAGACACCATCTCAGTACCAAAGAGGCCTCTCACACCCATTTTATATCTATTCATAGACATGTAAATAAAAGTACGTATATATATATATATATATATATAAAATGCATGTGCAAAGAATAACAGTCTACTCCATCATGCTCTTGAATCTGGTGAGCTAATTTGCCTTAGCTTCCAAGTGACTGCTCACCAAATTGAAGATATGTTGCAGTAGAACAGCAACTACGCACACTGTACCTGAATAACCTTGGGTGAGAACAGAGCAATGTGAATTCCACTGTTAAACAGAAGCTGGCTGAAAGAAGTCTGTTTCCAACTGTACCCACTGACTGGGCTGTCAGAAAAAAATAACAATTAGAAAAATTAGGAAATCTGTGAAAAAGACAATAATACAATTTTGGATCATAGCTTTGTAATTATAATGCACAAGAATATCTAAGCTGGTTTCTCATTCAGAACACTTAAAATAGAACTTTAAATTATGCTAGAATATTCAGCTCCAACTGATTATTTTTGTTTATCTGGGCTATGCTTCAACAAGCATTGCAAAGAGACAATTACAGACAAAATCCTTATCAATAGCAGCAGAAGTCTTAGTGGGGAAAAAAGAAGATGTACAACATTAAAATTAAATTTCTCCATCAAGGCAAATCAGGGATATATTGAAAAAACCTCACAGTAATGTCCTTCTTTTGATTATAATTTTTTACTGGTTCAAGCAGAATGGACATGAAATAAAATTATTTTTCAAATACCCTAACCAGTAATTCCTCCTTTTCTTCTATAATTATGTTTATTCTAACTCTTCAAACTTCAGCAAAGTAATTGTAAGTACAGGAGTATGCAGACATGTAGAAATGTAAAATATTAATAGTGAACAACCAAAAAAAGTACAATTTATAAAACACTATGAAGTCCAGAGTTATACCAATCCCCTAAAAATCCCCCAGTGGCACTATGAAAACCCCAAGAGTTCTTATGTATTAATCCAGAAGCAAAAAAGTATTGGAAATGCTTGTGACAAAATAGGCTGCTGCATTTTGGCACCAGCTCATTAAGTCAGTAATTATTTTTTTAAGCTTCTTTTTAATCAAACTAAGCGAGCATAAGAAATGTTTACTTTTATATGTCACATGTATTCAAAAAACTGTGTCTCACAATTTTCATTTCTGCCTGTGTTTGGCATAGTATGAAAAGTGCAAGCACAGATATGAAATATTCAGCTGTGACATCAGGAAACAAAAAAGCAGATTTCCCAAATAAAACCACAGGGCTCAACATTATTTTAAATGGGCATGTGTAAACAAGCTATGCAACACATTACTGTTTGCCTGCAGCCTATATGCAATTCTTGTATTTTGCATGTGTTTGGATTGATGGCTGTTTAAATATAAAATGTCAGCTTTATACCTAAATTTACTGACTACAGAAACTCATTAAATATACCCACCTTCAACCTATCTTTTGTCCTGTTTCACTCTGAAGATCATAATTTCTTTTCATTACGGAAACATAGATTACAGCAGACAGAAGAAGGGAATCTGCAGGAAAGCAGGAGACAAGAAGAGCAGCTCAGTCCTCTAAAGTGTTGAAACTTTGATATGACATTCTGTAAGATGGTATCCATGTTTATCTTGTATTTATCATCATGCATACTGATGTTTAAAGAAATCAGCCTCAGTTTTGCATTTTGTGATTACCTTACAGTAAAACTAACATCAGAATTACAAACAAACATATACTGTCTGCTTATACAAAAATAAATTACAAAATTAAACAGTTTAATAACAGTTCCACCCTCATTTACTCTCAGTTCAGGGGTCTGGTTTTTGGGAAGGTGAAGTTGTTTATTTGTCTCTTTCTAGAAAGCTGATGACACTGCTCCTAATAATTATCAGAGCTTCCATTACTCTTATATTCCTTCAGAAAATATCCAGTCACCTTCTTTCAGGTACACAGTGGGAACTCAAATACCACATGGCACTAGTTTAAAACTCAGATGAAGTTCTGTGGAGATGACAAAAGAACTGTAAGACTGCCGTGTATTTCATTCCTAGGATCAGTGAACAGGCTAACAAAAAAACAGGCACACCTGAAATTGCAGTGGTCTCTCTGAATTAGAGAAGCTGGGAACTGCCACTGTTAATTACAGTTTAAAGAGCTTGGAGTTAATCCAGGTGATTAAACACATGCTTAGACTGCCCTGAGCCTGAGCATTTCCATGGAGAAATGTCCTGCTTTTGCACCTGATGGGAGTTTGTTTTCACCCTCGGGTACCCATGAGTGCAGAGCACTTCTGGGGAGCTGCTGAGCCCTCTTCCCTTGCCAAACAAGTTGGACCGTCGGAAGAGAATTTGTGATTAATTTCCCTTTTCCTGCCACAAGACAGATGGGTACCAGACAAAATTAAGGTATAACCAGTTCTGTAGCCTTTATGTCCACCCACATATAGTCAACGATTGCTAAATGCTTCCCAAAGTCCATCAGCTGGTGGCAAAGGCAGGCTAAGATTCTGAGAAGTCTGGGTTGCTTTTCTAGTAAAAACATTTTGTGTCTATTCACTTCTCACTTTACTCTGCCCCTGGCTAAGAAAGGATGTGTTCTGTGTTTTGTTCTGGTTTTTAAAGACTCAGAAAATAGATGTATCTTTTGCCTCCAGTTCAGTTCCTCAATCTAATGTGCTATTAAGGAAAGAAGCTTCAATTTTCTTTCCACTGCTAATGAAGCAAGTGAGTATTTGGCTTGCTTCTTCAATCAGAGCTCTAGTAATTGAAAGAAAAAAAATTTAAAAGTACAAAAGAGAGCTCTTAGAAGAAGATGAATGTCCTGACATGTCCCCAGCCTCATTGTTTTGTAAACAAGCCAGTCAGATTTCAGACCTATAGGCAGAATTCACAATAAAACCGAGATGGTTTTGCTCAATGTCAATATAACCACTTCTAGAGTTGTTATTAAATGTGGGAATAACTTCGGAAGGAGTTGTGTTATGCAAATTTTCTGCTTAATATTTGATTCCTGAAAACTGTCTCTAATGAGAACTGCTTTGATATATGCAATCATCACGCTGTAAAAAGAAGGCCAAACAAGGGACAGAGAACAATTAACTTCAATGACAATAGTCCAAACAAGTATTGAATCAAATCTGATACAAACAAGACTTTCCTCAGCTGCAGGTAGAGAGATGTAAAATGAAAAGTGTTTCCAAATCAAAGCAAAAGTTCAAAGGAGATTCAGTAAAGGAAAAATGGCTTAGGCTCACAGAATTACACAAGAACCTTTGCAAAAGAGAAAAGATTAAAGATGTGCTTGTTCTGCCAGCTGAACAGTCAACTGTATTTAGAAAAGGAAATCTGAAACAAAGAGACTTCTTTGTTTATTAAATTCTCTCAAAAGTTGTATATAAGTGATAACAATACAAAATTCACTGGTTATACAAGACAGATTATTTACCTCTTATATTTTTAATCTCTTAATAGGAAAAAATCACTAAAGTGATTAATGTTATTGCAGCTGTAATGCAAAAAATATTTTATGCTCAGTGTTGATTTTTATGACACACTTTTCTTGTGCTGTTTTAAAATATAAAGTAAGTTTTCCTCCATAACACCAGGCTTAGATTCAGTCTACAACTGAATCTACAAGCTACAGCATCTTTGGATGGTCTGTTAGTTTAAGTCATCTCAATTTCCTTTAAGTGAGATTACAGGCACCATAACCACATAGGTAAACACTGGGTTTTATGCAGTGGAAAAGAAAGGAAGAATTGGTAGATTATTTAAATTGCATTCTTAAGGGGGTGGTTCTTCTCTCATAACATTTGTGGGTCTTGTTAACAGATGAAGTGTGCAAAAGTAAGAATGAAGACCATCAGATGAAGAACTTCGGTTAAAAGGATCTATAGGAAATGGCAATGTTTTCAAAATCCAAGGAGAAAAAAGAGACATAGTACCCCAGCAAGAGATTGTGACTCTGAAAAGGACCCAGACAGTTTCATCATGGGCAAAAATGGAATTCAGATTCCTCTAAAATGTCTGATACTACTTGGATAAAATTTAAAATTACTGGTATACACTGAATGATCTCAACTCGCTCCCACCAGCGCCGCTCAGAGCACGAGGTGCCCTTTTACTTCTGCATAATCCTTCTCTCCTTTAGATACAAATTAGTTGGAAGAGAAAAATAGCTTTTCTTTTGCTTATGCAACTAATACTGTTTTGCATAGGACAGCAAGAATGTGTAAAATAAAGCAAGCAATAATTTGTACCTTTTTCATGGATTTGCTGAACAGTAGACACATGGCAATGGGGAAATTAATTTTGTTGATTTCTACGTTCATAAATTCTTTCTTAAGTTGGCAGAAAGACAATTTTCTATTCTTCCACATGCAGACATGATCTGTTTTCTGTTGCTGCTTTGAAAAAGAATTGCGTATGGTAAATCCCTATGTTTGCATATCCTCATTTTGGCTTTCATTCAGACATTGGAAAAATTTACAGTTGAAAACCAGGTTATCTTATACAGTGGAAATAACAACACTACTGTTAAGAAAACAACTACAATCACATTCATGAGATTACAGAGCAATACACTAATTTTCTGGAGTAAAAAAAAAGAACTAAAAAAGGTAAAGTCACAAAATTGTCATCAACTAAAAGGTCATGTCAGTTTTCCTTCACTCCCTATTCCTCAGGCAATAAAATTCAATTATAATAATGTACTTCATTTGTGCATTTTATCATTTCTGCTAATGTATTTGGCAGTTCATTTAGAAATTAATTTGGATCAACTTTCAGCTTTTTACAAAGGTACTGAAAAAACAAAGTTTTGGATAAGTTCCAAGCAAAGTCCAGGCAGAATCATAGAATCATTAAGGTTGGAAAAGACCTCTGAGATCACCAAGTTCAGCCATTAACCTAGCACTGACATGTTAATCTTTGAAGTGACCAAGTGCCACACCTACAGGTTTTCTGAACACTTCCAGGGATGGTGATTGTACCACTTCCCTGGGCAGCTTGTTTCAATGCTGTCCACCCTTGCCATGAAGAAATTTTTCCTAATATCCAACCTAAATCTCCCCTTGTGAAACTTGAGGTGATACCCTGAGATTACCTCAGCTGGTTACAGCATGGTGCTAATAATGCCAAGGTCATGGATTTAATCCCTGTATGGGCCTTTTGCTTAAGAGTTGAACTCGATGATCCTTGTGGGTCCCTTGCAACTCAAAATATTCCGTGATTCTGTGATTTCCTTTGCTCCTATCGATGGTTACTTGGGAGAAGAGACCAATCCCCGTCTCACTACATCCTCCTTTCAGGTAGTTGTAGGGAGCGAGAAGGTCTCCCTGAACCTCATTTTTTCAGCTCCCTCACCTGCTCCTCATCAGATTTGTGCTCCAGACCCTTCCCCAGTTCCATCGCCCTTCTCTGGACATGATCCAGCACCTCAATGTCTTTCTTGTAGTGAGAGGCCTAAAGCTGAATACAGAACTCAAGGTGTGGCCTCACAAGTGCAGAGTGCATTTTGTGTTCCTAAACAAACTCTATAATTTTGGTGTCAACCAGATTTCTGGCAGGAATGCTTAGACCCTTATCACATCAAGAGATCAAAAAACCTTTGCATACAAATCTCTCCTTAAATTCATAAAGTCTCTTATTGTAAGAAATATTTGGAAGAAATGAAAGCCGGACTAAAAAGACTGTCTGACAATAGGAATTTTTGCTTTTAGAAATCATGCAAATCGCTTACATAATACTTGACAGTTATGAACAAAGGAGGTCTCTGCTCCAAAGTGTTGAAGGTCTAAAGCTCATTTGAAATAGTGAAAAAAATTGTCACTTTATTGGTAGACAATGGAACAAGATCCTATCATGAAAACTAGACTGTAAAACATAGAAATTTGTGTGATACATTGAAAGTAGTAATTTTTACAAAATATTTTGCATTTACTAGCTACAAATATTGTCCTCTCACATGTTATTCCTTACAAGGAAAATAAGACAAGAAGATGAACTACAAAGCAACACATTACAGAAGGGGATAAGCAGAACCAGTGAGCAGATTGAGTTAAAATGATATGGCACTTTACAGTAGGTATAGAAAAAAACTCCTAAAAAACCCCAAAATATATAATTTTTTTATAAACTCCAAGTTAAAAAAAAAAAGAAGAGAATTAACTTCTGATAGGATATAGAGATCTGAAAATGAACTCGTATTAAGCAGTTCTGAGCAAAAAAGCTGATATTAAAGTGTGTAAATGTTAAGATGTCAAAAGGCATGCAGTGCTCCTGAGGATGAGAGCAGATCAATGACACAATAGCAAATCTTACACCAAAAATGATATATTGCATATTATAATTGTATATTAAAAATACATCAAATATTGTTACAAAATTGCAAATTGCATTACTCAAAGCAGTGAACGGACACATCGCAAGAAGAATGTCTTGGTCTTTCTGTTAATCTGGCTCACATCTCCTTCTGTGTGAGAGCCTTGCTGTGCAGGGAAGAGATGCTGTGTTCTCAAAATAATTTGCTGTCTAGATCCATAAGAACCTTCCTTTCCATCAGCATTTTGAAGACAAAGCAGAGGTGGACGACTGAAAACCATGGGACCCAGTCAGACTGTATCTTGTTTTATAATTCTTACACCTAATTCTTACTCCTAGTTTTCTATTGACATGACCAATTATTATCAGAGGTGCTTGCAGAAGTCACCACAGGTGTTTATAGATGCTTACACAGCCAGTGTAATTTCTGAGTGTGTTAAAATAGTATTGATTTCACAGAACAATTCATAGCATCTAAAATTCACTATTATTATTTGTAACTATTCATGACTCCTTCTTATGTTCCGTGTTAGATGTCCTATATACATTGTAAGATTTTACAGGCAAGCAGTATCTTCAAAAATGTCTATGAAATGAAAGAAGACCCTTACCCTTTACATTTTTTTTCCAAATTTGTTTCATGTCATTTTTAACTCACAGAATTTTTTTCATAAGGAAGAAAATCACTGATAACAACCAAAATAAAATCTGAACCCTGGAATGCAGCAGTTCTCTAAAGAGATGAAATGCCTGACACAGGGGCAACTGAGCCCAATTATGCACTACTTTGGGAAGAATTAGCAGAAACTCTGTGAAACAAAGATTAAACAATTTACTCTCCCAGCACATATATTCTGCAAGCTATCATCAGCTTCAATTCTCAAATCTGTAAAAGAGACATGAGATATATCAACAAGTTACTGTTCAATCCATCTCTTGTTTTTGGATATCTTAATTGCACCTGATCTGGCAGGTGACCAGTTTTGCATAGAATGGGATGAAAAAAAAGCTTACTTTTTTTTTTACACCTCTTTAAAAATCTTTCTGAATTCTTTAAAAAAAATCAAACCAACCACAATCCACCAAAAAAAAACCCCAACAAATAAACAAATCAAAAAAACCCCAAGCATTGCTATTCTTAGTATTTTCTTTTCTGTTTAAGCCATAATGAGTGAGGAATAGCGATAGCTGAAGAGTCACTTCTCTCTCTTGGAATTAGCTGAGACTACCTGGCACCATCCCAAGGCTCTTTATCCTCAGAGCACTTAAACAGCAGCAACTGAGCAGAGAAGAGTGGAAACAAAAGTACAGAAGATTTATGAAAGCAGTAAATGCAATGAGACTTAGAACACAGTGAATTATTAGTTGCAAATTAATCTTATCTGAAGGTCAGAGCAATCCAACTGTTTGTAGATCACGTGAAAATTGATTCAAGTTTCTGGTAATTTGTTATTCTAAATTTTAATAGAATGAGACAAATCATCCATTTTCTCCTAATACAATTTTGTCTTTTTCTCTTTTCCTTTCATGTGGGGTCTACCCTGGATAGAACATGACTTCTGACTTAAAGGAAGATTGATTTTGGTACAAGCAGTCTCTTTTTTCCATAGGTAGCTACTTCTGCTGTCATAAAGAACTGTGTGAAGTGGCTGAATCAAAAAGTCTTCCACAATTCAAAGGAATATTTGCAATAGTATCTTTTCAATGCAGTAATAACCAGTTTTACTAATGGAAAAAGCTGAAAATATGAGAACAGAATTATTAAAAGACATTATTATGTATATAAATATATATATATATGTATACATCTGTATTTCTGTATGTTTTTCACAAGTATATTCTCTCAGTCTGATTAAAAAAAGTAAAAAAAAAAGAGTGAAACACTTGTATATTCCTGAATACTCTTCTTCCTCCTGACAAAAAGGAGGTAGAAGAGTTAAAATTTTGATTATTTTGCCCTCAATTACTAGGTAGTGAAAAACAGACAGAAAAAAAATCTTATTTTTGATTGAGGGTAGAGGGAGGGGATTCCCTCCAATTTTTTTTAAAGTTTTAATTTAAATTTTTCTGCTGCAGAGATCTTACCCTCATTTGATGCAGAAATGAGAAGTGGTGGATGAAGCTGGAGGAAGGGGGAGGAGAAGTATGTCTGCTTATGAAATGAGTGGCTATGGGAGCTAAATGGTTATTCTTGTTACATTTAGAGGCCTTTTTCCTTTTTCTTTTATTTTTTTTAGTGTGTGATTGAGATCAAGAAAAGCATTATTTGATAGACTCTACTAGATCTGCGTGGGTGGACGTGACTCCATGTCATGTACTTTTCTGGACAATAACTGATTAGATCACAGCTTTTACCAAATACGAGGACAATACAGATTTGCATGTGCAGCATTGACAGTCAAAAGCCAGCACTCTTCTGGGGTTAAAAACACTTATAATTGTCTCACATAAGCATATGCATCAGAGAGAATTTCCACGTTTCCCCACAAAAGTGCAAGAACAATAAATCAAAGTACTTTGCAGATACCACCTGAAGTGTGACCTTGTATTTGCAGGGACTGCTTCAGGATATGAAGCTGATTTCATTTGATAACTAGTCTTTGCAGCACAGGAGTGGAAAAATAAGGCTTATCAGCAGTAAAATCAGAAAAGTAGGCAAAAAGTAGATCCTGAAATCCCTGCTGTGCACATTTTTAATTTGCTAGTTTAAGAGATGGGATCTTCCTGACAAGACAGTGTACTTTTACACATTTGTGCAAGAGCCTGGGAGTAGAAATATTCCTGCAGCAAATAGATAGCAGTTATTTTCCTTTGATAGAAATTTTTATCTTTTTAATACACTGAGGAAGTAACCCCCACAGTCAAATAAACAAAAAGCCATTTACCATTTAGACTTATCAGTGTCTACCTGTAGCATCATGTGCCCTGGTTTATTTCCCATCCCACAGAGTATTACTGCCTGCCAGCACAGATTTTCTGCCTTCTGACTTTGGAAACAAAACATCTGACTCCTTATACAAGGATTTTCATTTTTTTGAACACTGCCTACTAGAAGGGGGAAAGGGTTCCTATATTAGGTCAAATTTTTAATCAAAGGAAGAAAACTGATTTAGTTTCTTAAAATCATCTGACTACCTTGAAAGTACCTTTAGACACAGTTTTGTGTGGGGTACTCTTTTCCTAAAATCACAGCCTAAACGTTATCATGTGAAACACAGACAGTTTAGTAGTCATATTTTTTGAGGTTTAGTTAAATACAGTTTTCTAAGGACTGAACTTCAGTATAGCTATCTTTAATTCAGTAAATGAAATACATCTCTGATAAATCTGTCAATATTTTCAACTTATGCTTTCTGTAAAAAAATCTGACTATTCTTCTGAGATTGTATGAAAAACATCTGCAATCAGAATTACTGAATAACTTGCATGAAATGCTTAAACATTAGTAAAATTTTATGCCTTTACCTGTATTAACTCTGTAGGCATTTTATGAGCAAAATGCATTAAGTGTTCACTCATATGAATAAAGAGCTGCTTCCTTGAGCCGCTACAGTATATATCTCATTATTTTATAATCCCTTTACAGAGTAGTATAGACTTGAAATATGAAATTTGCCAGTCTACTGCTTTTTATATTCTACTTCCATCTCAAGAATTTATATTCGTTACATGCAACTTTCTTCTCCCTCTTATTTGTGACCTCCTAAAAGCATCACATAAATGAGAGCTAGTTTATTTTTTCCAGCTGCATCACTAGGTAAAATAAAAGATATTACTCACCTGAATAAGTTCTGCTATATCCTTAGACTATCATGACCACAACATCCTACTTTATTTTAACAAGTACAGTCAACATGTAAAAAGAAATGTTGTTTACTTCTATTATATAATGACATTTTGAGATGTAGAGCCAGTTGTGATGAAATAAGTAAAGAAAAAGTCTTATATTTGTGACTCTAAAAGAGCCCAAACATTGATCTTCATTGAAATGTATTCAGTTCTAACAGAATTAATATTGCTTAAAGCTAAGATAAGCTGGCCTGCCCTGATATGTTGACAATAATATTTCTTTTTCTAAAATTCAAAATTAACTTAATTCAAAGCAGCAGGCTTATGCAAAGTTGCCTTATGCTGGTTGAAATTCAAAAAAAAAACCAAACAAAACAAACCTTTTGACAATCTTTGTTGTGATAATTGGGTTTAGACAACACTTAATGCTTCTCAGTGGTAAGCACCACACCACTTGTCTGTAGTATCCAGAGTGTAGGTAGGAGTTTGGTGTTACCTGTGTGGGCTCCACCTGCCCTATTCTCTCCAGTGTTAAGGGGAAGCACAGCTGTGACAAGAATTTTTCACTGAGGTTCATACAAAGTAGTAATAAATCAGTTACCACAGAAGACAGACTCCTTAGGCACCCTTCAGTGAGAGATAGATATATATATACATATATATACACATTTTTTGTGCAGCACGACACTGACCCTCCACTGAACAGTAAAGATTTCTGCAGGGTTAAACCAAGAACTTAATGGGGCAGAGGGAGTCACTGGCAGGAAAAGGAGTGCCAATCTTGACCAAAAATAAAAAATGGGTAAGTCCAGACAAGGACAGAGGAATAGCCAAAAGGACCAGGCTTCTGAGTGGCAGCAAACTCTTCAAAGCTTAGCTCTACAAGGTAAAGAGCATTCCCAGGCAAGCAACGAATGGCCCGTGACTGATGTTTGTTGAAGTACAACAATGGTTTATGGTCAACGCTGGCTAGAAAAAAGTGTATTTTGAATCATGGATGAGGTTCGATTTTCTCTCATTCCAGTATAAACATGCAAGTTCATAGGTGATAAAATAAAGTTAATGTACACATGAAATTTGGGATAAATTCTTAGGGTAAAAACATAAGTGATTCAGACATCCAACTGATATTTTGAGTTTCTAGGTTTGAGCTGCACTTGTGTCAATTTTCAGATCCCCACTTTTAAAACTAAGTTAATGCTTTATACTTTATTAATTTGTTAGGAATATTAAAAAAAAACCCAAACATATTTTCCTTCTTAAAAACAAAACAAAAGAAATAAGGAAAAAAAAATAAATGGACTAATATTGCAATGTCTTAACTCAAAGCCTGAAAGAATAAGCATGGGACCGACGTGTGCAAACTGAGCACAGCTGGTAAAGACTGTTCAGGTATTAATCACAAAGTGCTAGAAAGACTCTAGATGGCAAAGTAAATGCCCATTGGCAAACATGATTTGAAAAGTCTTCACTTTGCACTTCAAGTTTCCATGCAAACTTGATAGAAGCAAAAATGACAAAATCTACTGCTTCTTCTTAAGCAATAGAATAGAGGACCAAGACTCTGACAGTTCAGATAACTTTAGGAAGGGGCCCTGGAGTTGACAGCAGCAAGAAAATAGCGTAACAAAATTGCATAAAATGCTTTGAGTGTTCCTATTTTTGTTATCTCCTGACCGGTGAGAGTTCTCAGTCACAGAAAGGGATCTGGGTATCTTGCGCACAGAACCAAAAGAAAATATTGAAATCAGAGTTGTTTCAACAAAAACCCTTCCACAAGATGATAGCTTAAATTCTTCTGAAAAACAAAATGTATCCTGAGGATTTCTACCATACCTGAGCCAGGGGGTTTTGAGGGTTTTCTTCTTGTTTTCTTCCCTTAGCAACAGCGGAAAAGTTTTCCAGTTGGTGGCTGCTTTGAAAGTGAAATGGAAAGCATGGAGAGGCATTTGTACCTGCTGGGTCTTGGGTTAGCTGAGAAGCACCAGATAGTCTAAAAAGTAGGCAAAATGTGAAGTAACACGTTTCCATGGTGAGCACTGATGGCCTCCCTGCTCAGGCATATTTGGGGCTTTTAGGTTTTGGAGCCAGGATCTTAAGCTCCCTATGCCAAATCCTTTGCAGGGAATATCCTTTCTGGCATGTGGATCCAAGTGAAACAAAGCAATCCATTTTTCTTCATTGAGCCTATCTAATAAGAAAACCTGGCAGCAAGCTGAAAGTAGATTATTTGAAAAATGTAACATCTAAGAGCTTTTTTTCTTTATGAGCTTTTGAAAAATTCCATGTAATTGAAGACTTGCAAAAACTGTAATTTGTATGCAATAAGATTTTAATGGAAAATTTCTACAAAGGGTTTGATTTGCAGAGTGTCAAGCACCAAAAGCTTTATCTGAAATCAATAAAGACTTCTGGTGCAACCCATTTCAGGTAATTACACTTTGCATGACTTCTTTGAGAATACTGTATGGTGTTTTATTCAGTTTTGTTGTTGTTTTCAGACTATCCCAATTTCCACAGAAGTTGTTTTTGTGGTATTTGTTTCTTTTTCCTCTGAGAAATTAGTTTTTAGCCTACGGTTCCTCAGTAAACAATTAACATTTCCATGCAATTTAGTGTGGAGGAATTTAAAAGTAAGAACCTATTTGTGCTGTAACTCGGTTGTATGAAAGTCTTTTGTCCCGAAGAATAATTGTTGTCAAATATCTAATGGAAAAGAGTTTAAAAGGAAGGCTGTGCTTTCTGTGGAGCAAAACCAATCTTTGAACTTACATTTGAAATTCTCCCCAAAACAGGGACGTTTTACAAATAGCTGGCAGTTGCCTAAACAGCTAGGGATAATAAATGATCTGAAGAATAACAGTGAGCTGGTTTCTGTTTTGCTTGCAAATATATTTCAATGTCTGTTTCACTGACGAGTGTTAAAGTTCTTTCAACTTTGCAAATTAAAAAGAGAAGAATAATCTATTAACTACTTTACAGGTGATCCAGTGCCCTGCAAGTTGTTGCCCCACACATATTATTCATTGCATTCAATCTGTTGAGCCCAGCCACAGCTGCACAGCGTGTTGGGTGCTTATAAGCTACAGCAATTGTGTGCATACAGTGCATCACTTTCTATATCACTACATGTGATAAAAAAAGCACCCCAGACCTTTATTTCTGTTTCTTCTGAAGTGGAGACAACTGAGACAGAGCACCTTTGAATATGACAGTGATCGGCTTGCATTTATTTCTCAGCTTACATCTGCCTCATTTTCTCAAGACTTTGACCAGACAGCTTAAACACGGCTTTTCACAGATCACATTCACCCAGAGACAAATGAGGCACAACCAGTTTTTGTCTCTAAAGTGTCCAGGACGGCAGTGACAGAAAGGCATAGGGACATGTTGCAGACAAGCAGCTATTGAACCTGCCAGCCTCTGCCAGCTGCACAAGAGCCTTAAGAGAAGGCACTTTTTTTCTTTCCCTAAAGAAACTAGGTAGGCATCCAGTGCTGAAAGAAATTACAGTCTTGGCAACTCAGAGCTTGTAAGAGAGGACCTTGCCTCTTCCTGCTGTTTTATTGTTTATATTCTTCTTGTGTTTGGCTTTGTCACTCAGATCTCTTTGAATTTCAGTATCCAAGACTGATAAAAAGTATGTCATGCTGAATGTCTAAAATGTGTCTTTGTGAAATACGTAGGAAGGAACTATTCTATGCATAAAACCAATTTATAACACATTAGCACCTGGACAGATTTCTACAAAAGTAACTTGAAAGTAATGCTTTTAATTATTTAATCACAGATTTATTTGGCTATGTCTCATATTTATGTGCATTATTAGCTACCTTAATTTTTCATGTAGGAAAGACAGAGTCTGTGATTGATAAGGATGATAGGCTATATGAACTATGAAAGGTCAAGTCTAAAGTGTTACTTGATATTTTCTAGAATCCATTGTTTTCTCTCATGAAGGAAAAGAAACCAAAGCAAATCACTTTTATCCAGTCTGCTGATTTTACTCTCTACCACTTTCTTATTCTTGGCCTTCAGAAATAATAAACTGGTTGTATCTGCTGACATTTTTCTGGAAGATTGATCTTCTCAGTCACACAGATTTTGCAAACATAATATCAGCTTGCATTTATATAGCTCATTTCATCTCAAAGAATCCCAAAACCTTTTACAAATTTAATGCAGTGGAGTATATACTCACCCCACCTTGAATACAGGCATCTCCAGAACAAAGTACACTATGTGACTAGCTAACACCAATTTGAGAAAAGTAAGAAAAAGTTACTGTATCACCTTAAAAACTCAAGACAAAATTTAATGTGGCTGCATGATATCAGTAAAACTATGCATTGATCTCTGTTTTCTAATTAATGAAAGCTGAGGATGCCTCATAGTTGGAAAAACTCTACCAGACCTTGGCATTAAGGCTGTAATAATGACCTTGTTGGGCAGACTAGGAGCTCTTTCAAAGTTGCATTTTTTTTCTGAGACCAATAAGTGTTTGGAAAACTGTTTAAGAACAAAGAATCATGTAATATTTGTTTTCCTTAGGTGTTGCCAGGCCTCAAGGAGGATCAGGGATTTCCCAAGATAAAATGATGTTTTATTTAAAAATCTTCCACAGAGTTTTCCTTCATAGACTTGTCTAGTTCCTCTTCATACCCATATGCTTAGTATTGTTATTATTGCTGGTTATTTTTTTATTATTAGTATCTCTGAATCACTGAGGAAATATGTTCCAAGCTTAATTTCCACACAGTGAAAACTCTCAAAGTCCACTTAGAATGAACCCCAAACCAAGTGATAGGTATTACCTCTTTTATTTTACATCCCTTCACTCTTTTATGAAAAGAAACAGGGAACTCATTCCTTAATGACTTTCTCCACAGTACTTTCAGAGATCTCTACATTGAGGCGAAGATTTGGTGCTCAGTTTGCCAACTGCAGTTTGAGACGCATATTAAGTTCTGGATGGGAGCCCAGGATAAGAGGCCAAGAACTGCCAACTCTTTGGTTAACAAAGGGCACAAAGAGGTGGTGACAGCCAGGTGGATGGGCACTGAGAGACACAGAAATAGTGGAGGACTCAGGAGGAAGAGCCAGACTTGTGAGACTTGGGCATGCTTGGACTGTGAGGGGATAAAAGCCATGGGGTCCTCCTCAACGGCACCTGCTCAAGCTGTTTCAGGGTTACTGCGCCATGAATAAATGTGTTTATGGAATGAGACATCTGTGATTCTGCCATAGCAAACCAAGGATCAAAACTGTAAGGAAACTTGGCCTGGCTGCACGTGATTGGAGTGTGTGGGGCGTCAAGACAGGCACCCGTCGGCTCACTGGAGCTGCTGTGAAGGAGGTGCCAGCAGTGGAAATCTCTGGCATTGGGAGTGTGACTGCCAGAGAGTTTCCTGAATGGTCAGACTGGGAAGTTTCCTTAACATCTATTACATATAACTCTCCTCATCTGTCTCTTTTCTACAAGTGAAAACCTCATATTCTCTTTATTTATTTCTCTGCTGTCACTCCATACTCTGAGCTGTGGCTGCTGCCCGTTTTTATCACCTTCTCTAGTTTTATCTCATCTTTTTAGATTGCAGTAAACTGGATTGCAGTCACTGGTCAGCTTAGAAGGACACCAGGTCTTTACGCAGTGACATACTAATATTTCTATTTAGGTTTTTATCTCTATTTTTTATTTAGCATGTTTTGAATAAACCTGAGCTGTGAGAAACCTCCCTGTTATGAGACAACAATAACATTTTGCAGAGCAGGTGTTATCCAACACAGCACTGGAAAATTCTGTCTCAGGACAGGCATCTGTCAAGACCTGCAGATCCTGGCTCATCCCACACAGGATGCAGCACTGCTGGGTGGGAAACAGGGAAGAGGAGATCTGTAGCAAGGAAGAGTGCTGGACAGCATGGATAGGTAATGTCTGAAACTGCTGCAGCCTCTGCGTGGATCAAGTCCTGAAAATCAAGAATGAGAAATGACTCCTAGTTTTCAGCCACACAGCTGAGATTTCCCCCTCTATATATGTGTAAGATCTTTAATCTTTTTTTTTCCAAAGAACATTTTTCTCATAAAAGCTTAATCATTTTTAGTAACAACATTTATCATTTGTCATTTTCCAGAATGAAGAGATCACAGAATACCTCAGGCATGTTTTCACCAAAGCAGTGCAAACAGACACTATCATTTGTCTGGTGATGTGTTATTCCTCTGTATACTTAAAATCAGTCAGCCTATTTCCTTCCTACTCTGCAACTTTCCTTCCTACCCTGCAACCCAAGATTCCACTTTCCCTCTGCCTTTTTAAATTTTATACTTGTAACCATTTTTTGTCCACTTTTAAAACCCCAGGTACTTACCTTTCTAATTTTCAAGTAGTTCAATCTGACCAAAACCCTGTCTTTCAGATTATTTTTTCCCAGTGATGTTGTCCTGCTCTTTTTTGTATCTAAAATCCATTATTTTTCTACTTTTCAGTTAGACTTATGCAAAACTCCAGTAGCAATGTTCCCGCCTCTACTATAAAAATTTATGTGCTTCCTCCTATGTTTTAATGGGCAAATGAAAAGAATGTGGACTTAACACCAGTTCAGGACTACTTTCCCCTCTCACCTCCACCACTGCAAGCTACTACCTAGTTTCATGGCCCCTGTTTTATGCTTCTCTGCCAATATTCATTCCATGTAACAGGATTAAAGTAACAGCCATTTTGGAATTTTTTTTTAATAGGATTGATGTGCACTTCGGATACAACGAGTGATGCTTTCTCTACTGAGAACAGTTATTTCCAGCACTTCTCATTCTTCAGAAGAACCTCATGCATAACCTCAAGTAACTCTTCCATGGTCAAACAACATCATGTTCATGATACGGTATTCAGGACAGTTTTCTACTCATAAGGTTAGAAGTAGTCCTGTCAGAAGCAAATGCTTGGAGTGGAGCCCTAAATGCCAAGTATTTTCAAAGATGTACAAGTTTAAGAGGCATTTTATTTTAATATGAATGTTCACTTGAAATGAGCCCTAGAAATCTTTGTATACAATTCCTTGCACAGTGTCATAGAAAGCCTTTTAAATACAGGATTGTTCCAAACCTTAACACAACTTTGCCCTCACATTGGAGAGTTAAATCTGGAGAAGTGGGGGAAACCTATGTATTACTGAATATTTTCCTATTCAGAGCTCACTCAGGTGGTCAAGGGATCAGCAATATTCATCTAAGGTTTCTCTGACTAGATGGACCCACACAAAAGGCAGACCCTCAGAGCTGATCTGTGCAGGGCCAGGAGCTGGGCTTCGATGAGCCTTGTGGGTCTCTTTCAGCTTAGGATATTCTATGATTCTATGATTCCATCACCCAAGACGGGTTTCCCAGTCCTGCTTTTTGCTGGCCTCAAGCTCATTCATCTCCAGCTGACTTTGCAAATAGACCACTGTGATAAGGGGTACATGCAGAGAATGCTAAGGGAATGAGGATGTTAAGGGACATATTATCATAGCTAACACACCCTGAGGACACGCACTGTGGTGCAATCCCTAGCTGACCAGTAAATTAAGTTTGTGTTTCATTCTTGGCCATCACTTATTCAGGACAATAACAGAAACAGCAATTTATTCAGGTTTATTAGGGCAAAATAATCAACCAAGCAAATTGTGACTACAAAAAAAGTTAAAGCAAGTCTTAGAAAAGTTATTACCTAAAAATTTGAAAACTTGCCAATTTATAAATAAGAATTTAGGCTTATTTTTTGTTTATATTTATACATACATATTGGAAATAAGGAAAATGAGATACAAGTGTTGTAAATAAATATTATGTAGGTGCTTAAAAGTGGCAGAGAGATTATTTAGTGTATATTTTTGTATGTATTCTTTGTGAATGAAAATGCTGATTGCAGAACAAACCATAGATACTAATGGTGAATTAAAGGCTTAGAGTGCTCAAGTCCTATAGTTTTTTCAAGGCACCTGGTGTGATTTCTCGTATCCTGTTAGACTTCAGATTTTTTGACAAGACCGAGAAACAGTTGTTCTTGTCTTCCCATCATAAGCAAATGCTGAGAGAAAGGGGAAAGCAGTTGTGAGGTTTTTTAGTATGTAAAGTACTTGCACTTATTGTGTCTTAAAACCCAGAACAACGTGCTGATGAAAAGAATAGAAAAAAAAGAAACAGCTGCACCTGACAGAAATTCCACATTTTGGTAATGAAAGCATGTTGTCTGCCAGAAATTTCTCTTCTTCATTTAATAAAATCTCTGCCTTTCACAGGTTCTCAAATGCAGCTATACATATGCTACTGTGGCACCATCTGTACAAGTGACTTTGAAATGTTATTTTTCAGAAATATCACATATAAAACAGGTCCATTCTAATCAGGAAAATATTAAGAACATGATATAGAGTCTCATCATGCATCTTTCAAGTAGGGACACCCACACAGAGCACCTGCTGCTCATCACAACAAATTAATTCATCCTCACCTCTGAACTCAGCTGCATACAAAATAGAGCAGCAAACTGAAAGACTGGAATATTTTTGGTCTGCCTGTAATGGCAGTTGGGATTAAAACTAACAACAACAGTGAAATAAAGTGATAGATATGCAAAAACTGTAGGGCTTATGGGTTGTTCATATGCCCAGACTGCCTTTAAAGAGCACCATTCACTACATTATCCCCTAAATACCATTTAGAAAAAAAGATTGCCAGTTTTATGTCAACCATTTTAGATTAAACCAGTAACTAATAAACCTGCTTATCTGACAGTTCATGACCACAGCTTGCATAAAGGTCTCCTTTCCACAATTTCAGCTAATCTTTGGTTTGAAGGAGAACGTTTAGTGCTAAGTCAAATAAAATTACAAATTTATGATTTCTTTTTTTCTAAATCCTAAAAAAAAGTAAAAGATATGACAGGATCATACTTTGATTTTAAAATTTCCTTCACTTTGTTCCTGTAGAGATGGAGTTAATCAAAAGGTATGGAATTCAAATTCATCCTCAATTCCTGAACATCAATATGGTGAATAAGTTTTTAGATATTAGCAAGCTGCAGAAGTAGGGAAGGAGTTCAGATGAATCATTAATGAAGAAATAGCCCATCTTATTAAGGTGCTGTATCTTTCCCTTCCTCGTTGGCTTTCTGCATTTTTCACAAGGTTGGGGTTTTCTACTCTTACTTGACTGCTACTGGAAGAGCAAATCTCAAGAGATGCTTCTCAAACACTGGCAGAATGAGTTCTGATAACCCCTAAACACAGCACAGTTCTCAATCATCTGTGCAGCATGGAAATTCAATTTTGAGGGGAAAAGAGAAAATAGAAAACTAACTTTGGGGTTGCTCCAGCCCTCCATGAAACTAGTAATCTGGTTTAGTAATTACAGGAAATGTCGAAATTTAAGAGAGTTCAAATACAACATGGTTTCTATCTCATTTCCCCAAACCATTCCCCAAACACTCATTACCAGTCAGAAAAACATTGCAATGCTTACTACTTTTTTTGTAGATATTTTGAAATTAAAATATTATCAAAAAAAGGAACAGCATATATTGCCCTTGTTAAATTATTCAAATATATGCTATAAAACAAGAACATCACAATTTTTACTGACTTGAGCAGGCACTGTCTTCTGACATAAAAGTAATTAACAAAGTCATATTTCTGATGCATTACTTAAAAATTAAACACCTGAACTTTTGGTCAACTTGTGCAATGAACTCTCTGCATTTAAAGCCTGTCTCTGATTATCCTAGAAGGTTATGCATTTTAAAACACATATCTTTGAATTGTCTACATTTATTTTTATTATGGTCTCTCTCAGAGAATACTGGCCCTTAGTTTATGTTATTGATTTATTCCAGGTGAGTATTTGACATTTTATTTTCAGCCATATGTGTCTTTGATTTTCTTCAATGGTATGTTGAAAGAAGCTTTGAGATATTTAATCACAACTTAGAAAAGTGAAGACTAAGGGATTTTTCGCATTTGCTTCTTGTCTAAGTCATAGTTTGTCAAATCTAAGGGCTCTTAATTAAATTTAAAGAATTAATATAATTTTAAATCCTACAATCATAGAATGGTTTGAGTTGGTAGGGACATTGCATATCATCTCATTCCAACTCCTCTGCCATGGGCATCTTCCACCAGACCAGGCTGCTCAGAGAATACCCATCCAACCTGGCCTTGAACATTTCCAGGGATGGGGCATCCACAGCTTCTCTGGGCAACGTTCCCGTGTCTCATCACCCTCACAGTAAAAAATTTCTTCCTAATATCTTATGCAAGCCTACCCTCTTTCAGTTTAGACATTTCCTCTTGTTCTATCGCTAGCTGGGCAAGTCAGAAGTCCTCTCCAGCTCTTTTGTAGGCCTTTTAGCTACTGGAAGGAGCTGAAATGTCTCCCCAGAGACTTCTCCAGGCTGAACAACTCCAGGTCTCAGCCTTTCCTCGTAGGAGAGGTGCTCCATCTCTCTGATTGTATTAATGGTCCTCCTCTGGCCTTGCCCCAGTAAGTACAGGTCCTTCTAATGTCAGGGGTTCCAGAGCTGAATGCAGGGCTCCAGGTTGGATATCATGAGACAGTAGTAAAGTGGGAGAATCTGCATCAAACAGCTCTTTCAGGACCTGGGGACCGGCAGCAGCTCAACTATCAGAATTCATGTATTCTACAGAAAGATCCCTGATGCATAAATTACCTACATATCCCTATGTCTGTAATTACTTGTTAGCTAGAAACTTTTTACAATACACTAGTGTAGCTGAAAACCTTTAATGGCACATTATTTTTCATTAAAAGCATGCTTTTAGTGAAGGAAAAGAAAATTTTATGTACAAGATGATGCTGCCCCCAAAGTATTTGAGTACTGATTACTCCCTTTTGTCTAAAACAGGTGGTTATTCCCAACAAATGGCACTGCAGAACATACGCAATTTTGAAAGCAATAGTGTGTTATTTCTTAGAAAGTCAAAGAGAAATTGCCTACCCTATTCATGCCATCCTTGCTGTGATGAGGCACCAGATTCAGCCTTCCACCTCCATCCCTTTGCCTTCTGTCATCTTTGTTAGCTGGACTCCAAAGGAGCTTTTTATTATTTTGACTGCTAAGTTGGCATACAAAACACTCACCTTGCAAGCCAGGACATCAGATACAGTTTAATAGAGATTTTCCATATTAACTTCAAATTAAGTCATTACATTGTCAGAAGTGAGTTTGCAATTTAAGGAAGCAGTCATTTAGATAAATGAAGAGCTTATTCTGAATCCTGTAAAATAAAGCTTCCTATTAAATATTTTGGCCATCCAATGCAAAAAAAAAAAAAAATTAAATTAATGTGATAAGATATTCATGCAGGGTCAGATTTTTTTTTTTGAGGGGGTGTAATTGAAATATAATTTGGTTTGTAAATTATTGTTTATTTTCATTCACTAGATATCAGTTTCCATTAATATGCCAGGCATCACAGTGCTTGTTATTCTTTGCAGGACAAGCAGATTTTTATTAAACCAATTCAAGAAGTCATCCCTATCCATGACATACCATTCTTTCACTTTCATTACCATTGAAAAAGCAAGAGCTGAGAGCAGTCTCACTGGAATATTCTTGAACTAGGAGGCCAACTGACTCTTAGTTTCAAGAGAACATATTTTTCTAACTTAAAAGCATGGGATAGTATAGTTTCACAGCACATAAGAGTCTGAGAAGAAGGGTCTAACATACAACAGAATATGAAACATAAAACTCCTCCAAGACAACCAGAAATCCAGAGGGGCTTGATGGGAAATAGGTTGCTATATGGGTCAGAAGGAAGTCACTGCTCAGCTGAAATTTTTGTAGGAAGGGATAAGACAAGGTTGTGTTGAAATTTTTGGACATGAATCTTGAGCCCCCGATAAGACTCCCCAAAGCTTAAAAAAACCCCCACAAAACCCCCCAAAAAAACAAAGCAAAACAAAAACCACCACCCAACAAACCCCAAAATCCAAAGAAACAAACCTAGACTTAACAAAACATATAGAGAAGCCCTCCCAACCTACTCAAAAGTAATCAATGAATATTTGATAGCAATAAAGAAATAGTTAGTGTTTGCAGAACAAACGTTTTTACATTGCGTTGCTTTAGGTTTTTTTATCTTAAGGAAGAGAAGTTACCAGGCACATAACCCAAGATGTACTCTAAATCTTTCCGGACAGCATTTCCTGTGCATAGAACTCCCGATAAATTTTGTCTTCAAAAAGAAACTTGGTATTTGTCAAAACACAGTTGTGTCCTTTTCTGTAGTTATAAAAGTGTGTATTAATGCACGATTAGAAACAATTGAAAAGACCTGTCAGGTTCAAGAGCGTTAACCCTACATTGTATCATCTCAAACTAGATTTGCAAAGGAAAACTGAGACACCTGAATCATGAAGTGTGGTTGTGCAGAAGTGATGATATCAACAGAAAAAAAAAGCTTCACAAAGACTTTTGTCACATTTACATTTCATAAGTCAGACAGTCAGTTCTACATTAATTTTTAAGCAGTCAGTGCTTGCCCTTCCACAGCATTTAGAGTAATGAATACAAGGACCAAATAGAGAGGTAACTCATAAGTGCTTTTGACAACTCTAATTTTCAAACACCTGATCTAGTCATAAATGACAGCTACTGTGAACAGAGCTGCAAGGTCAGGGTGTCCAGGTGCTACCATCTGAACTGGCAGCTTTGTTATCCTTCCTCATGTGTTGGTGGTGTTGGTTTGCTTTGGTTTGTTTTATGTGGGTTTTTTTATTAGTAATTCAAATAAAGAAAAAGCAGTTAATATCAGAATTACAAAGGTACTCATTTTATGCAAAAAAGTACACTCATATTTTAAAAATAGAGAATGCATATGATATATATATATATTAACTTTGATATAAATACCTAATTCTTTTATAGTTATAAAAATGTTACAGCTTCTTTAAGTCTTCTAAATTCGGGCCTGCCACTCTTTCTAAAAAAAAAAAGAAAATTAACCATGCAACCTCTATTGTGCATTTCTGAATAAATAGTGTATATGTTTTAGGGCATCTGTGTGCTTGAAAATTATCTATAAGTACCACACAATAATTTCCCTGGTGCTTTAAACCAGCCTTTGCCCAGAGTACTTGTTAAACTACTTGCATTTTCAGTTATCCGACTGTTAGGGAATAGGCTTGGAATATCAGCATCTTAGAGGAAATTTTTTCTTTGTTCAGCTTTTGATGCCTAAATATGTATGTATTATTTATTCTTTCCATATCTTATATCTGTATCACCATAGAGTTGCAGTGAAAAAGCCATTCAAATTTGAAGAATATTGCTATGGTATGGTTATATTCTTCACAGGAATCTTCACACCGGAACACCTGTGATTTGCACTTAAAACCAATGTTGAACAATCTATATATGTTTTCCGTACTAGCAAATCGAACTAACTCTTTCAACTCTGAAATTTACTTAGTGACTGGAATTAGAAATACTAACACCACATCATCAAGCTGTCAGCTGAAGAGCACTGTAGTAGAATACAAAAGAGTTTTTTTATTTAAAACCTCTGCTATATTGGAACCTTGACAGCAACAGGAGTAGAAGGAAAGGCTTTTCCTGAGCACATTTATTTTTATTTCATTAGGACATATTCAGAAGCCAAAGCCACTAGCAGTTCTTATTTAAACAATCCAAAAGTCTCCACGTTGACAAGGCAGCAGGACCACAGACACCGTGAGAATGATCACCTGATGCTTGGCACAGCATGTGAGGGATTCTTTGTGTGAGCACCAGCCAAAAGCCTGCCTGTGGCTGACCTAGACTGAGACAACTTACTTGCAAGGCTGCTAATTGCTGGGTGAGGTGCATTATGGAGAATTTTAGACAATAATCAGATTCGCAACAGAAATCAAATGATCTGTATTTTACTTTCATCTGTATAAGAACTGCCTGGTGGAGAAAATGTGCTGGCTTTAAGTCTAGTGAGAGAAGAAAGAAGTTATGTGATAGAATTGCCAGTACATTTGACTAATATTATATCTTTCTGTTCAGAAATATATACAAAACACACTTTTGCCTCTTATTTCAAAGCAAACTAAATACACAGGGGGAAAATCCTTTAAAGCTGTGTGCTTCCTCTGAAAACTTTGACTTGATTGCAAGATTTTATGCCAAAATTACACAGGATCACCTAGCAGCATTAGGGATTGTGATGTGTCAGAGAAGTTGCAATCTAACATGATTTACCACTTTTAAAAGCCTTTGCAGAGGTGAGACCATGTAAGATAATCCAGCCACCACTACCAGACATTTTAGGGTCACAGGACTGCTAACAACACCAGCCCTGTCAGCATTTGATGTCAGCCATTGGTGAGATGCCAGACCTACTAAAGGGGTCACAAACAACCTGAAGGGAACCATAGCACACCTCCTGTGTGTGAAAACTGGCAGACATGAGAACTGTCCAATGTGAAAAAACCCCAGCTATTTATATCTGACCTGGACTACATGAAAAAGACAAAAAATGCATTCCTGTGACACATTCTGGTTATCAAAACTACCTGTGCTATTGGATCACAAATAGTCAGTCAAAGATTAACCCATGAACTTCTGTGACACTCATCTAAGTTACACAGGTATGTTTTGAATCATTTCTTAGAATCATAAAACGCCTTGGATTGGAAGGTCCTTTAAAGGTCATCTAGTCCAAACCCCCAGGGACATGTTCAGCTAGACCAGGTGGCTAAAAACCATTCAACCTGACCTTAAATGTTTTCAGGAATACGGCATCCACACTCCGGGCATTCTCATCGTAAAAAAATTCTTCCTGATGTCTATTAGTTTAATAGACTAGTTTAATAGACTTTAATAGCCTATTAGTTTAGATTAATATTAGAATTACTCTATTAATTCTAAAACTTTTAATTAATCTATTACTTAATCTAGAATTAATCTATTAATTCTAAACTATTAATATTTAGAAATATTAGTTTAATAGAATTTAAATTAGTTTAAAATTTCCTCTTTTCCTATTGCTGCAGATCCCTGCAGATTGCTGTAGTAAATTGTCTTCATCTTTCCTTTAAACCCCGTTTCGGTGTTAAGAGACTCCAATCAGGTTTCCCCAAAGCCTTCTCCAACTCAAGCATCTGACAGAACTGAATCCATATCAGATACTTCATATTTGCTCTGCATGTGAACAAATACAAGTTTGAAAGACACAGAACTAATTTCCTAAGCTACTTCACATCTGAAGCCAGCACTCACCCTGATAAAAATGAGCAGGAAGAGCTACTAATCCTGTCCAATACCACTGCACTAAATAAGCCTTATTTCAACACAAGCAATTAGGCAGGTAAATTTGTAAACAAAACAACCCTGCTCCACCAGAGCAGATGTATGGCCCATGTCCAAGCAAGCATTTAGTACAGCCACGACGATCTTCAGATTTATCCCTGGTATGGCCATTTTCAAACCTGAACAAACTAGCCAACTCTCTAGGAAAACGAAAGTTTGCTCTGGAAATTTTACATTTTGCATGTGTCCTAGAAAAAAAGTAATTTAAAGGAAAAAAAAAGGAAAAAAATGCAATCAAAGCTGACCTGGTTTTTTTCTAACAGGGAAACTATTTGGGATGTATTTGCTCCTATGTTATTCCCTGACTCCTTGTTTCCTTTTTATATTTTGCTGCAGAAAAATCAAGGAAGGGGATAAATGGGCTGAGTAATCAATGAAGAACATAAGAAGGTGTGTTTTAAAATTCTGTCTTTTAAAAATTAAAATTTATTTTAGAGAAAACATAAATGAAATTACAATTTTACCAGGTCTTCAAATAATTTATCTGACATGATAAAACCAACCTGGCATGGCTTAATGACCTAATCAACATATACCTACATTTATCCATATGTCTGTATATCTGTTTATCTCTACATACACCAGACAATACATAGCTCCATATGAATGGATTACATAATTCATTCAGGTGTAATTTGTGTGGTTTTTTCTGATAACGGCAATACCTCTGGATAGGTAGTGAAGTTTAGATTAAAGCAGTGTAAAATCAAGTCACAGGACACCACCATTAATATGAATGGAAGTTTTTGAAAGGTGCAGAATGCAATGTGGGAAGTAACCATTCTTTAGCTCTAGCCCTACTATTACTGTGTGAAATTATGATCTACAAATCACAGGGGCATATTTACATTTTTCAACATCAAGTTACCAGATTTTTAGCAAAAAAAAAAAAAAAAGGAAAAAATGTTGCGTGGGTGCACTAACTTATCTCATGAGAGATGCAAGTTCAGGTGGCAGAGGAAATCTTTGTCCTGTGGAGAAAGTAATTGCTGAGAACAAGCTAGCAGTACGTTTGCAGGGGGCTTTTTTCACTCTCAGTCAGTCAAATAACAGAACTGTTGCATTCCTGGGGTGTTTTTCTTCCCATGAAGTTTCCTACCAGTGGGAAAAATGCAAAAGACTTTACAAAACAGAGTTAAATATTTCTCCAGGCAATTCTGTAAAAGGTGTTCATCTCTCTTGATTCCGTGTTCTTTATTCTGGATTTACTTTCATATATAAATCTCAAAAAACATCTCCTAGCATTGAGTGGCCTAATGTAAACTGCCTCAATAAATATTTTCCTTTCCTTTTAAGTTCAACTCTGAGAAAAATACTGTCTTCTTTCATAAAAAAAAAAAAAAAAAAAAAAAAATAAATAAATAAAGGAAGAAATAAAGGTAATGGGACATTTTGTCTGCTTCACACTTGCACATAAAAGGGAAGTGTGATACAGGTACTGTGATGATGTCACCAGCAGTTCAGGAAGGGGTACATATTGGTTCCATTTCAGGTAACAGCATCTGCTTTTGTCCAGCAATATGAGAAATCCAAACTGACCGTGCTATGGTAGAGAAAGAACTCTAAATCACCACCTACTGTTAATGTAGAAGACTTAGAAGCATCACAGAGAGTGGACATTCCATCAAGTAGCATATTTAAAAAATAATGGATAGAATCTCAAGGGACTGATCTTAGTCATTTACACGCTTTGTATTTTGAATATGTTTAGAAGAAAGAAATATTAGGATGCCAAAACCCATTATCTGGAATCCACAACTTGTTGAAATAACTACTCACAAAGATGCAGAGCTGCATGAATAAAAATGAGAGAGAAGAAAAGTGGGCATGCAGGGTAATAAAAAAGCTAAAAAACATCACAAGGCAACAATGTTGCTATTGATTGTCAACATGAAAGAAAAGTGACCCCTTTTGGAAGTTACTGAGGCCACTTCATCTTTCCCTAATTGCCCAAATACTCTGTTTGTGGCAGATGAGAAAGATGGTTCATTAATCAGCAAAGATTATGGCATAAGCAGGAGCAAGTACAACACTATGGAATTTGAAATATCTTGCACTTGAATAAAAATTCACAATTAAAGTGTATACGTTGAATAAATTTTGAAGCAGAGATAGAGACGCCATCTTGCTAAAATTCCAGAGCATTTTCTCCCAGCATTCAGAGCTAAAAACATCACTACTTCCACAACGATACAAGGCTATTCTGAGACATCTTTATTTCTGTAATTCCCTGACCCCTCTGTTATTACCACCCTATCCAAAGGTTTGTTTTGGGGTCTTTTTTGAAATGTGTTTTTATACTTTGATATTTTAGAAGTCTGCTGACTACAGGACTATTAAAATGCATTGGATCTGAAAGAATGCACAGGCAACAGCAAGCTCTGCTGTCCCATCCTGGGAAGGTCAGCCATGATAAATGGGCACTAAATTCCTATAGCAATATTTTCAGTTCTGCTGTATCAGCTCCTTAAACTATTTACAGCAGAGATGCTTCAGGCGAGAGAGAGCTGTAGAAAAAGTACACTCAGGTAGCACAAAAATACCTTTATCATGCAATAGTGACTAATTCTCACACAGTCAGAGGGATGTCCTCAAAATGGGAAAAGTGAGTCTGAGCAAATTTTATTTTTCAGGAGCTTGGAGCAATCAGTCTTGTTATGGTAGACCTCACTTGGAAAAAGCAATGGAATCCACAGGGAATATACCCTCAGGAAGAGATAAAGAAGGAGGTGGCTGTCAGCAGTCATATGCACAGAAAATATGAGCATTATGAGAAGGAAAAACATTGTGGCTACCTAAGAGAGACTTTTGACACTTGCTCTGCTATAAAGAATGTTACATTTTTATCAAACAGTTTTTGTCTTAGTTTCAGTCCTTATTAGTTTCAATAATGTGGGAGATTGTCTTCTTTTCTCTTGGCAGAGCAGACTAAGGGGAAGGTGAAATTTTGACGGGCTCAAGAGCATGGCAGGGTGAATTCTCTATTAAGGATCTAGTGTGCACCATGTGGCTTGTGAGCCACGTACTTATCACCAGGGTTTTCTTCAGCTGTAGGAGTGGGAGAGGAGGTATAAGGCAGAGTGCCTGGGCAGAGCGGGCTGTGAACACAGGGATGCTGCTCAGGAGCAGCTATTGCAGATCTCAGTGCTATGCCAAACACCTGGCTGGAACTGTTCAGAGCAAGACAAACACTGGTCTTTGACTCAGGTTTTAGTCTTGACCCAAATCTTTGTTTCAAGTTTTAATGCAGGGATGCAAGAGTATGATCACAGTGAGTTTACCAAGTCTTTGAACATAAGGATTCAAATGCATTTCTCTCTCTCTCCACTTAAAATATCTGGAAATGGAGATATGGCAAAATGAAGTGTCTTTGTTTCTTCTTCACACAGTGAGAGATGACAATCAGACATCACAAAAATCATGGAACTTCATGTTTATATGTATAATTTTTCATGAATGTTGATAATCTACAATTATTTTATGAAAAATTTTAAAAAGTCAAATATATTCAAAAGAAAATAAGGCTTTGCAAGTGGATGTGGGTAATTTCCAAAGAAAATACATTTTCTTTGGAAAATATATGGAAGGATCAACTCAACTTGTGCAAGGGATGTTTGCATCAATCCTTTCTACCAAAAGTATTATTGTCCACAACTCACTGTCTCAAAGATTTCCTCCCTTCTTATACAGGAATTTCAGCCAAGGCACCATCTTAATAATAAAGGATATCAAAAAGTGTCACAAAGTGCTTTCTTACAGGTGAAGGGATGAAGAGACAAGAGCTTCTTTCTTTACATTAAATAAAATTTTCTAGATTTGTAGACATCACCAGGTTTGAAAGTCAGAAGTCTTAAATTGATTTCTGCTAAGTGGACATTAATTTGATGATGCATCTAGTCATAGAAGCTCTATTTTCCTAATTGCACAACTTATGGTCTGCAAATGGTTGCATATTTTCTCTCAACTTCTCTTTCACCTTATTAGAAAGCCAAGAAAGCTGAGAAAAAGTCATTCTTAAAACTGCAGCTTCCAGACTAACTCAGACATGGAATTTCAGGCATAATAAATTAGAAACAATCCTGTTGAGAGTAGCTATCGTGTCCAGATCACCCCAGATCCTGAGCTCTGCCAATGTACAAAACAAGTGACATACACAAGAGAACACAGAAGTGTTCTCATTAGCAAGACTATACAGCAAATGGATGAAGTCTTCTGACTCTAAAATTAATGATGGAAAGTCACATCATTAACTTGGAATGAGATTTTCTATGGTCTGTAGTCTCAAGCTAGTCTTCAAATATACATCAATATTTGTGAAGAAAAGCTGTCAGCCAGTATATAAATTTTAACTCTTTATAAGTACATCCATAAATAAAAAAGACTACCCTATTTTGACTTTTCCAATATGGGAAAGTGAGCCATATGAGCCACTCCTATTTCAGGTAAGATGAATACTCTAGCAAGACTTTGACTAATAAATTATTTCCTTTCACCATGACATGGAGATTTTAACACTTTTTTGTTGTAAATAATACCGTTAGATCGCTACCTGATAAAGAAATTACTCTCGGCCTTTAGCCTGTATCTTGCTCTGAGAATTAGAAATGTTTTTGAGCAAATGTAACGTCCTAACAAACAATTTATTATCATGTTACCACCCAAAAAATCAGCTTATTCAATCAGTTCAACCATAAAGCTCTAAAAAAAAAATGAGACAGATGCACAGAGAACTGTCCTTACATATGTAAGGACTTGCCAAAACCAGAAGCAATTTTTAATGCTGAAGTCACACTTAAGCTCCATTCTTCAATCCCAAAGAAAGTGCTTTGAAATTAAGATGTATTAGACCATGAGGACCCAAAGTAGGCAATGGGAAATGAAATTGCTGTGTCTGAGTTATTAATATGTCACTTTTCTTTAATGCAATTCATTTAATGCTTTTTTTTATAGACAAAAGTTGAAATAATCCCATCATTCAGTTAAAAGAATAAAAGTACAGCAGTTTCCAGCTATAAAGTAAAGAACTTAAAGAAATATCAGGAGTTTAAAAGTTCATGAGTTTCATTGCATTTCTGAAGTTGGCACAAAATATACTTTTATCCAACTGACCATAATTACTTCAGTAGTCATTTCAGGTTCTTGTGCAATTTCACTACGGCACCTCCCTTCCACAAAAATTTTATGTGTTTGCATAATTAGATCCCAAAGGTATGGCCTCTCAGCTTTCAATGCCAAATACAGAAAAAAAAAAAAAAAGCAAATACCTCATACAGATTTACATCTATTAAAGACCAGGTTAGGGTTCAGATACACTTTTCACCCTACAACCATTAGAAAGATTCCATATGGTATATAAGAAACTGTTAAGAAGTTGCACTGTAATTTGTCAATGGTGTATTGGACTCTGCATGAATTCTAGAGATAAATGTGAAGATCTACAGCAGTGGGAGTTGTACTCCCTCTTCACTGCCTGAAGGAAACAAGTATGGAAAAAATAATAAATTCAGTGCCAAAAACAAGAAAGAAGGAATGGAACTGAAGTGCGCCATTCTTGTCAGATTTTGATACTATAAATTTCAAGAAAAAGCACCTTAATCTAAGCCAGCTATCAGTAAACTATCAGGGGGAAAATACTATAAAGATCTACTGCAGTAGATAGCTTCCTTTTTTCCCTCTTCAGGAGACATTAGTGCAATCCCCAGTGCCTGATCCTAAAAGTATTGAGGAAACAGAGTCCTGTCAGGGACTTGAGTTTCTCACCACAAGCCTAACAGGAATCTGATTGAATCAGGGATATATTTCCCATCTCCAACCACCATCCTTCCCTTCCTTTGGGCAGAAGCTAAAACTAAAACTGTGCTACAGCCTCCCAGGGACTGAGCAGGGAAGCCATGGTTAAAATCCAGAAAGGCAGGCAGCATTGTGATCTTCAGGTCATGCCCCAAGACACCCCAGAGAGCACCCAGTGCAGAACAGATGCAATTGTGAAAAACTCTGCAGTAAGAACACTGGAATTATATACGTGAGGATTCTCCTTAAAAATTGTATGACTTTCACTGCTACTTCTCCACACTATACAGCCACTTTACTGCATAAGGAGATTATCTATTTAGCATTTTAATAATAATAATAACTATAATAGCCAAGTAAGCCAGTGAATTAAGGCTCTCATAAAGCAGTATTATTATGTAGGGAACAGTTTAAAATAAATTACACTTATTCAGTTCAGCAAAACCAGAGGTTAAATCCAACTTTTCACTCAGTCCACTCTGGATCCTCTACCGGTTCAACACTTCCACTAAAGTAATTTACCTTTCTGATGAGCAGCAGCAAAATTCTGGTGTCTGGAAGGAATCCTTGCTGAGATGGCTGTTTCGTGCAGTGTATGTAGCCTCAGGACTAACAAACTAAAAGATACTGCACTTGCCTGCACCAGGTTTACTCTACAGAAGCGAGATTTCTGCAGGTCACTCAACGAAAATTTGGGCAGTTCATGGATGGTTATCTCTAATGGATAACTAAGTGTCCTATGCCACACTTAAAGAGAAGAGACAAAGAGACATTCACCTCCCAGAACTGACTGACGGTGATTCAGTGTTTGCTCTATCTTGTTTGTTTTCAGAAAATGCTGCAACACACACAGTAGACCAATTTTTCTGAAATGTTGGTAGCAATTAGCAAGATGACAGTAAAGCCCAAAAGTTACACCAAATAGCTTCCAAGAACAGATAAAGAAGCAAGGAGTGAAGTCTTATTTGTGGAAACTTCTTGATAATCAGGACTGAGAAACAACAAACCCAAAGCATTCTCAAAAATAACAACACTACAAATTATCAAATACAGCTTGAACTTGATAAAAAAATTCCAGGCAACCTGTTCATAAGTTGAAAAAGAATGAAGTGAAAGTGCTTGATGTGCAATGAATAACAATCTGCTCTGGTTTCTTGCCCTGTGAAGATCTCAAGTACAACTTATTGTGTATATAGCCTGAAGTAAATATATATTCAGGAAGGACTAGGAATGAAGGACATGAGACTTTCCCCTCTTCCTCTCTGTGTTTCGGTATATCTGATTTTCTGTACATCTTGGGCAGAGCATCTGCCCATTCAAAGGCCGTGAGGTCAGGGATTTCATCTGCTCAGATAAATCTTTCTCCAAGGAGTAACAATGAAGCAGCACTGTATTTAAGCAGTGTTGGCAGTGCTACGGTGTCAGTAGCTAAGTAGTTCAGAGAAAGAAAATACTTGTGTCTGTTAATGACAGAGATGGGAAAATGCTGCCATCTTTACACCCTCTCTCAGTTATTCTGACAACTGTGATCAGAAGCAGCAACAGTAGCACAAACCCAAGAGAAATTAATGGTCAAAAATAAAGACATTCAGGGGAACTCTGTACATGTTTTCCTTCAACATAGGTCATTTATTAGTAAAGCATACTGCAGTATACGAATTTCTCATTTTCTGGCTTTGTTGTTGGGTTGTTGGTTTTTTTTCACACACACACAAAGTATTTCATACTTTGTCTACTTTGCATAATGATAAATCCTTAGAGGCAGAAAGAAAGTCAAAGAACATAACAGTCACTTGTTTTCCCTGCAACACCTGGGAGTACGAACCATATTTACCTTATTTCTGGTTATTTATAGAAAAGGATGTGTGATAACTACAGTGACTGAGGGACAGCCACTTCAGAACATCCCACAAATTTGCAACAAGGCTGGTTTTTGAACATTTATGGAAGAGAAGACGGAACAGAGAACCCTAAAAAAACACTGCAGATATTAGCTTCAAGAAAAAAAGCAGTTCCCACGCCTGTGGAAACTTCCAGGACTGAGCAGTATCAACTTGCTGGCAGACACCAAACCATGGTAACTAGCCCTGTCTCCAGTCCCTGGACTAGATAAGGCAGGGCAAGTCCGTCAAGCCCTGTAGTATTTCATATTCCACAAAAAGGGCAACTCTGTCTTTCAAATGTTTTCGTTTCTGATAATTTAAAGCCATGAAAATTAATTACAGGACAGCAAATCTATGTCTACATCTTATTGGAGCAATGTAAAGATTCATAGATGCCAGAAAATCTCACAATCGTGTGCTGCTGTACAATTTGCATCATTTCTCATCTGCTTTCACAACTCACTCTAATAAGATCATTTCTGCTTCAGTTTCCTGAGTGGGAGTTCCCTGAGGACTGGATTTCATTATCAATCTTGATGGCTCAATGCTTTCAACCTTCATCTTACATCCGGACAAAGCATACAGTGAAGAATAATAACTCAATAAATGTCCTGTCATCGCTTACTGACAAAGTACAACAATCTAGGCTTTGTATGCTTTTCAATTTTACAGAAGAGTTTTTATTATGTTACTCGTACTTATGTTATGTATCACAGTCTTTATTTTTCATATTTCTCATCTCAGTCATTCAAAAACCATTAGGCAAATCTCCATACTGCTAAAGCCACTTTAAAAACAATTATTTTGAAAATAAATTAATTCTAAATTCCTTCTATGTGCTTATGATCTGTCATGCCTTTCAAGTTCAAATGCCTTATGTTCAACGTACAAACACAAGGGTTTTGTTTTAAAAATTCAGAAAGAAGAATCTGGGGACTGGGTATTCGATAAAGTCCATAATTGTCCTTTTTAAATATCAGGGCATGGTAACAAAGCTTCTTGTCTCTTTCCTCACTTGAAGGATTCTAGTCATGTGCAGGTTTCACCCAAACTCAATTAAGCAAGAAGTTACAGATTCAGAGTCCAACCAAGTGGTGAAGCAGAAATGTACATCAGCAACTCAGGAGACACAACCTGTTGTAAAAAACAATGCCCAGAGTAAAACTGAGCCACTCTGAGTTTAGGCTGTAATTATTAACCTGTGGAACAAATAACTCTAATGATGTGAGTGTAAATCATTTAGCCTTTTCCACTCCACAGTAAAAAACAAACACTCAAATAAGAGGTTGAGGAGATAACCCTCTAAATTTATACATATTTTTCCTCTGAACTTTTGCATAATTTTCAAGAAGGGGGTATTCAGATATCTTCTTTGTGAGACTATCTGAAGGCTATTGAGGATAAGCTAACTTAAAATTTGTTCACCATTAAATTTTAAGAGGTAGATATTGCTCAGGTACTCCTCAGTACATTAGTTTGTAGAGTGATCTCAGAAATGGAGGTCTGTGCTCCAATTCCTCCCCTGGCTTTTTCCATTATAACACCTGAAATGTCTCCTCCTTTCTCTGTATCACCTCTCATGAAGAGTCTATGCTAGGGAAATAATTTTTTTAAGCACAGGATTAAAAGAAACAAAGAAAAAAATCATGCATCCCCAGTAAGTTATATAGAATGGAATACTCATCCTGAATACGAGTAACTCTAAAAAAGAGTACAACTACACCTTTTTCTTTTTTCTAGGAAGTCATCTGACAAATTATTTTACCATGATAGAATTTGATAAGAAATGAGAAAACTTCAATGAAAACAGAATACATGATTCGACTGTAAAGGCCAAATCTTCAATAGCAGTCGTAACATTCATACAGTAAATTAAGGGGTATTGGAAACATTCCCAGACACTTAGGCCAAATGACCTAGAGCGCCCTCAATATATGCTTATGAGCTGCGTTAGCATCCAAAAGTGAATGGCTTCATGCTCCCTCCATTTCCCCTAGGAATTGTTCCTAGAACATTTTCACTGAAGAATTACTTGTAAAAATACAAGTTCAAACAGTTTAGAAGTACAGTCCAGAATGATCCTGGTCACTGCTCTACCAGGGCAAATCATCAAACTGAAGAAGGACCTCCACACAGTTCCTGGGTCCATCTGGAGCACTGTTTCCCTTTCGACCTTTGCTCATAAGGTGGTAAAGCAGAACAAGAAGGTCTGAGTGGGGCAATAAGAACAGTCAGATTTCAAGAGCACAGTCCACGAACAGATATTTAAAGTGTTTCAGCTAGGAAAGCCTAAAAAGGGATATCATTACAGCTTTCAAGACTGACGCAAGAAAATTATGTTGCACTTCTGCCACAGATAGGTCAGTAAGAAGTAGATGTAATTTCTGACATAGAAGATATTTAGGTTGGCCCTTACAGAACAAAAGAAGTATAAAAAATAAAAAGAAGACTACTAAACACTTGTCTAGACAGCAAATTTATTGACAGATGAAAATCTAACACTGGAGGTTTGTAAATAAAAGATTAGGCACACATCCATTGGGAACTATTTAGGTAGGGTCAGTGTTATATGTAAGCAGGGTAATGGCTCAGACTGTCTTCTTCGGCTCTACTCTACCTCTATTTTTTATGATCTACTTTGCACTTTCTTTTCCCAGAGTATTAGAGATAACAGTGCAAAGAAGATACAGTTAATGTCACTTTAATTTAGAGAAAAAAAAAATCTACCCATACAAAATTTTCCTTTATTTAATTTGGAGTTAGAACTCCAAAGCTTATAGCAACATAGAAACATAGAAAACAAAAATGTAACTTTTTTTTTTTTTAGAAGAAAGCAATAACTTTTTCCTTCTTTCTCTCTCTCTCTGTTTCTCTCTCTCTTTCAGTTTTTTAATTCTCCATCATAGTCTCAGGACACAGATCTCCCAGGAGACAAACTGTCTGTCTTACACTGGCAGCACATATCACTCTTACAGTATCATCTTATTTCAACGAAGTTGAATAAACAGAATGAGTTACTGCTGTTTTTTTCCTTCCAAGTCCTAAGGGGACCAAGTGTATGTTGAAACATGAATTAAACTAACAAGAAAAATACCATAAGGAAATATTCCCAAGCACTTTTGGAGTTTTGCTGTTTGTACAGCAGAGCAAAAATGTCAAAAGACTCCTCTCTCTGTTTCTAGCTCCATCCTCTCCACATTCCCTACCCACAATACACACCTTGCTGAGCATCCCCAGGACATTTCCCAGCTAAGCTTGTTTGGCCTTACCATTTTGCAGATCTATTTCTGATATTTTTCTCCACAGAGTTGTCTGCAAAGTGTTTCTTAAGATCTGAATCTCCAGCACTGTGTTAAGGCGTCTTTAGGGTAGTTAGTTAAAATGGAAGAATTCCATGTTTGCATAAAGGTTTAATTGATTGTCCTTATGTCTCACCCTTTTCTGTGCTTGAAAGCCTGATGATTCCCTAGGTGAAACACGAGTTCCCAGCCTTTCACTGTCACACTCATGCAAAAGACAGAAGATCAATGAAGAGCACCTGGTTGAAGGTGAATGTATCACAGCTCCTGCTGTCCAGCAGCTCCATGACTTGTGGACTGAGAAAAGGATGTTCTTCCCAAGCATACCAAGGGGTTGTAGGGAAGCTGAGGACAACTAAACAGAACCAGTGAACGACACACTTGGAAAACTGAGGGACCAGACTGTGGATACCCTTCATGCAACCATTTTGCTTTGGCCAGTAGCCTGACTGCTCCCAGGAGAGCAGAATCTTCATAAACCAACTTCCAAAGACTGTAAGACTTCTGAGCATAGCCAAATAAAATCTCATCCAAAGACAAACATCAACAAGCATAAAAACAAATGCATATACAGAATTGATTTTGGAAAGATTTCGGATCCCTTGGGCACAGCCTTGAAAATTCTCAATAATTATGCCACAACCCAAATATAAATCACAAATTATATGATCGACACTTCTCATCATGTAGAAGAGTAAACATTAATCAGGTGTAAGACCTCCACAATATTTTCTGTATACGCTTCAGATATGAAAAGTTATTTTAAAAAACTTCTTCTTTGTCATTTCCCTTTTCTTAAATGATCATACTGACATTGATAGAATTAGAATCGAGCATCAATTAAGTGTCTGACCTTGAAAATGTTACAGAAGTAGTGCCATGAATGTATTAAGCATTTTTTACTCATCTCAGCAGGCATGATACTATGAATTATGTAAAAATGAGCATCAATATTTCAAAGCAATAGATGTGACACCACGATACGGTGAAAACAAAGTACTTACATTAAATGAGACATGCAGTTGGTCCAAACAAATGTGATCTAAACAGTCTTCACTTAAAATATTTATTAGATAGAAAAGATTCCATAGCTGCACTTTACAGTACACATTTTGTAAGCAATCTTTTCCCATGGTATTTAATGTAGTTATTCTGATGCCGATGTTTTAGCATCTTGACAGCCAGGACAGATTTCACCATTACTGGAGTCAGGCCACTAATGCATCTCTGTTTGTGTGGATTGTGTCTATTTCACAGTTTTATTCAATTTGCAGGACATCAGAATGACAAAAAAATTGAAAATAATTCCACAGAACCTAACTTTTAACCTCCTTTTTGCAGATAAATAAATGATAAGCAATAGTTTAAAGGGGGTTTTTGTCACTAAAAGTTTGCTAGAACACTGAAAATATTACCTAATAGACAGCATTTTTTTGTACGTATTTTAAGAAATAAAATTCTCTTTAACCACTATGTTTTCTGCTTTCTTTCTCAGGAATAGTATTGCACATCATTGTGAGGGCAGTCATACTCAGACAGCAAAAGAAAACAAAGCAAAGATTAGGTCTCTCAGAAAATTTCTCTTTTCATCAGAGGTTAGTTCCCAGCCTGAGAAAAGCAAGAGTATGGTAAAATTTTGCTATCATAGCCAAAATTCCATCATTAACACTCCATTTTCTTGGGCGTTAGCAAATTTCTTCGGCAAAAATATAGTCAAGCACCTTCACCAAAAGTGTCGTCAAGTATTGGAACAGGCTGCCCAGGGAAGCGCTGGAGTCACCATCCCTGGAGGTATTTAGAAGGTGTGTAGATGTGGCACCTGGGAACATGGTTTAGTGAAGGACTTGGCAGTGCTGGGTTAATGGTTGGACTCAATGGTCTAAAGGTCTTTTCCAAATTAAATAATTCTGATGATTGTTATCAGATTATGTGACAAATATGATTCTAAACAACCAATTTTGATTTAAGACTTTTCTGTATTTTGGAGTATGTTCCCCAGCACATATGACAACAAATAATTTTCTAGAGTAATTTAGGAAAACAGTTCCACTCTCAAAACTACCTCGGACATTTAGAAACATATATCTCCAGAACTTAGATATGGACTACTCAGTGACTACAGTCATCATGGATGTTTTACCCAAAAATAATTCATCATTTTTCAAAAGTTATGGTTGAAGTTATGACCCAACAACAGCAAACTACACTACAGTTGAAAATAAGCAAATGACACCTCACTCTGCATTTGGAGTATAAAATAATACAAATTCTTACTACTAATAATATATGGACTGATGACAGATTCTCAGGAATTAACATGCTGAACATACAAATATAAAAAAAAATTATGCTGTTCCATTAGGATTAACTTGAGACAATATCAGATGACAGCCCAAAGATTCATTGAGAAACATCAAAGATGCAGAACTGTGAAGAAATACAAAGTCAGAATCATAGGCATTGCCTCTGAATCACATATAGTTTATCAAGAGTTCTGGAAAATAGGTGATTTCTAAGCTCAACTCTAGCCATACTTACAGTTTCACATAAAAGAGCAAATGCATGTCTGAATAGCTTTATATGTATTTTATATATAGGTATGTTAAAAATGTATTTGTATACATACATATGCAATTATACAGATATACATGCATGCATACAAACCAAACACATACAATATGCAATTTTGTGTAGTCTCTGTGCTGTCTCAGATAGACATTCCAATGCAATCACTTTTAAGCAGTTGTGGTTTACTGGGACTGTTTAGCCCAGAAAAGAGAAAGCTCAGAGGAGCATTCCATCAATACATGTAAGCACTTGCAGATATTTAGGGGCAAAGAAGACAAAGCCAGGCTCTTTTCAGTGATGTCCAGTGACAAGACAAGAGGCAACAGGCACAAATTGAAACACAGGGAGTTGTTTCCAAACATCAGGAAACACACACTGAGCGTGAGGGTCGCCAGGCATGGCCACAGGCTGCACAGAGAGGCTGTGGAGTCTCCATCTTTAGAGATATTCAAAAGCCAACTCGACATAGTCTTGGGTAGTTGGTTCTGGGTGGCTCTGCCTGAACTGTTGGACCAGATGTCCTTCAGAGGTCCATTCCATCCTCAGCCACTCTGTGATTAGGTGATATTTTGACAGTTTCAGGGATAAGAGGTATCTGCAGTACAGTTCCTATCAGAAAGAAGAACAGAACCATCGGAAATATATTTACAGTATATATCATTCAATATGGAGATTTATAGTTCAAAAATAGATGTAGATGTCAAATTTTTAGAAGCTTCATAGCTCTGTAGTGCTAATTACCATTTTCGTGGAATTATATAACACAATATGGTTTTAGTTTGAAGTAGAGATCGTGTTTAGCATTGTCAGAACACTGAGGCTACATGCCTAATTAAGGATGCAATTCACAGAAAAGCAGGGTATTAAACAACTTTAATGGCACATATTTGTGTAATTAATGATAGCATTGATTTTTCACTAGTTTAGCTTTTGAACACAGGGCAGCTGACTTACTGTTATGTATAGTTTTAGCATAGTGCTAGAAGTATTCATCATGAGCAACAAGCAAAATAATTACTTTTGAGACAGGGGAACTGAGGCTGTAAATATTGAAGCAGCAGCACAAGGTTTTAGGAAAATGCCTGAGGGATATATAACACAAATAAATTTCTGTAAATTCTCATGGCAAAAGGTGTTCTACTTCTTGTAGTGTACCAAGTGCTATCACAGAGACCCAAGATAGGAAAAAAAACTTCCAGTACATATCTGGACAGGAATCACTCAGTTGCTAAAGGACAGACACACACTACTACCCATATAAAGCTATTTTTTACCGCTCAGTCCTGCAATCACTGGGCTGAGGTTGCATGATCACTGCCACATTACTGAGCACTACCTCACCATCCAGCAATACTAATCTGGAATGGTAAGGCACGTGAGGAGGGCACGATGTGATTTCTGACACAATTATTTCCAAAAAATATTTTTTTAAAACCCAAAACTTCATTTTCCTGCTAAGCAAGACACTGTTCATGGCACACAAGAAAACTACACTAAGTTATATAATGCCAAGGTTACTTTAACCAAGTATAACCAACTTCAACAGGACCTCCAATTCAAAATGCAGTGCTTATCCTAAGACCTGTCTGGCTTTGGTTACTGGTATGAAATATCTGTGTCATTTCAACATTACTTCAAAAATTTCTAGAAAGGAAACTTGGTGTTAAAAAAAAAGCCAATAATAAAACAAAATGTAAATGTTTGGTCTAATTACTTCTTTATAGAGAACAATGATTTTTTTTTTAATATGAGGTAACAACTAGTTGCATCCCACTTTCTGTATACTGAATATTAATGGTTTTTTTTAAAAACCATACAAACCTTTTAAGTAGAAGTTTAATTAAAACCTTTCAGAAGAGATTTCAAGCACATAAGAAGAGGATTTTTGTATATGTCTCATTAAAAACTGATGCATCTCTACTTATGGAAGATCTACACAGTATATAAAAAGAGGCTCACTACAAAAGGAATTCAATATCCTGGGTTTTTGGCAGTCAGGTAGTCAGCCTACATGAACCCATTTTGCTGGAGCATACTCCCACTCAAATTTATGGAATCATAGAAAGTTTTGGCTTGGAAGGGACCTTAAAGATCATCTTTTTCTAACTGTTGACTCCCCTGCCATGGGCTAGGACACCTTCCACTAGAACAGGTTGCACAGAGCCCCCAACCAACCTGGCCTTGAACACTTCCAGGAGTGGGGCATCAGCAACTTCTCTGTGTGAATCCATCCCAGCCTGAAGAAAAAGGCCCAACAAAAGACTTGCCTGACAGACTGATAGCAAAGGCTGGGCTTCCAGGAAACAACAAAGTCTCTTCCGTACATAGCCCCAGTAACATCACCTAACGTCTTTGCAGCCAGGCAGTTCCTCACTCAGGACATACTTAGGAAACTAGTAGAGTGTTTTGACCGGCGATTAACAATTTTGAAAATAACTACAATTTGGACGTTACTTAAATACTTTCCCAACAAAGTGAAAAACAGAAAACAGAAAGGAATTTAATTCAAGATGACGTGAACAAATCACTATATATTAAAGCAAGACTGAGGTAAAATGGAATAGAAAATACTATGCAGTATTATGACAAGTTATTTATAGCTGTTCCATTAAGAATTTATGTATGTTTTATAACCATTTTATTTACATCATCTTCATTTTCATCCTTGGAGACTATTTCCCCCTGAAACATCTCAATAAGCAATAAACACATGATAAATGAATGTTACTGCAGCTGAAACTGTAGAAAAGTTGGTGCTTTGAAAAGCTACCAGTCATGGTGAATCAGTTCAGACAATTTGCAGTGATTAATGTTTCTGTCAGAAGAGACTATTCCAAGGTTTGCTTTGTCATCCAGCAGAGATCAGAAGTCACTATATGGTCTTTTAAAATACAGCAGGATCAGTTGAAATATGTCTAATGTTAAAATGAAAACTAAAAGAACCACTAGAGATTAAACCAAGTACTCTGACTGCCATACTGTCCTTGGCATCAGGAGGAATTATGCATGTGGAACTGGCAGAATAATTTAAATTATTTGCACAGTTTTCAAACTGACTGCAACAAAGTACCAAATTATTAGCATAAAACCATTAAAGGGGGCAAGGTAAAGTTATGGTACACTAAAAGATGTAACTTTTAGTTCAATTAACTTCATCAGAACATGATGTTTTCTAAAATACTGTAATCACCATGATTCAAAAGCCAGAAAATGAAGCAACAGATGTACTAAACTAGGATGTAATGTCATGTAAGTGCAACTTGCATTCTTCATATCTTTGTTAACTGATATATATTTTCAGAAATATTAGTATAGAAATTCAAGCAATGTGTCTCGAACTATTTCAATCAGTACAATGCAACAGTATTTTATAGAAGTCTATCTTACTAATAAATTTTAAATGTTATTTTAGTACTGCATAACATACTTTTTTGAGGGAGAAATCTGTTTCATAGAGCTTTTGTTTTCAGTTGATTATTACTCAGATGCTTTCAGTAACAGTACCTCTATCAGAGCCAAATGATAATGTTTCTATTCATACCTTCCAGATACCTGGTCTGACTGCAAATCTTACTAGAGTCAAACATAGTTCACAACTGATGAAAGAAGAAGAAAAACAAGAAAAAAACCCAAACAACAAAACACAAAACGAGTCCTGTCCTCTTGATTTTTCCCCATTAAACCTTTTAGACTGCCAAGAAAATTCTGGTTTTCCACTCTGATGCTATTGCAGTAACAATAAAGTAAACACACCATAAATTAAATTCACCTTAAAGGGCATTCTTTGCACTTATAAGTATCTGCAAGCACCAGGGGGTTTTATTGCCAACAAAAGAAAATTTTACATTTCATGAGACTAAAACAAATCTGCTAAAGCTTGAAAGGAATATTACTTGATGAATCTGCCAATTTCATAGTTCAGTTATTTGTCCTTTTTCAATTGCAGCAGATGTAATTTGTGTCTATGAAGTTCTGTGCAATTCTATTTCACTCTCCTTCGAATCTCCTTTCTCCTCTAAGCCTCAAAGTACTTTTTTGCATATTCCCAGCTGAACATGAAAAGTTCCAAATTCCTTTGAAAATTCAATGTTGTCAAACTAAATTTGATTATCTCAATTTTCTCACTGATATTTCAAAGACAGGTATGCTCCTAACTCGCAATAAATAAAAATGACAAAATTCATTAAGGTTTTTTTTTAAAAAAAATTCCTTTTTCCAAAAAAAAGGCTTACATTGCTTCAGAAGTCAGAACACTTATGAAAATATAATCTTTTCGGAACAAGAATATCAGTTCTGTGGTTGTCTGTTATGCAGAAATCTAACAGGATTCATTATCCCCAGGTCCAGCCCAACTAATACTTTTGTACATTAGCATATAGCTTCCAAGCCACGATAAAAACATGCTTATGAAACTTCTCTATATAAAAAGTACAATTTATCACACGGATTTATTTCCACCTTGAAATTGTATTGTCACAGAGAAAGAAAGTTCTCTTCTTCAACAACCAGATAGTGAACTGGAGAACAGATGAGTTCAGTTCAGAAGCAACCCTTGCAGCTCACTTTTATTAGCTGCACTAAAGACTTTTAGCGTTGAAAGTGATGCTGTCAGCTAAGGAAGTTAATTGCACTGATAACAACTGTCTTCTGAGGCTTCCTAACACAGATATATTTTCAAGTGCTTCTTGAAGACTTAGAAGGAGATGGTGAGATTGCTAAAACTTGGCAACCAATATATAACCCCCTTTAATGGATAATTTGATCCCTATCTTGCTTGGTTTCTGCTCTATTCTGCCCACTAAACTATTTCACTGCAACATTAGACATATTTATGTATCACAAGCTCTTTAAATTCCACTGAATAACAAAAGGAGGACCTTTTTCAAAGCTTCACAGATGGCCCAAAAGGAGAAGACTTGTAAATAACAGCCCTTCTAAAAGCTGATGCAGTAGCTGTGTAGTTTCACCAGATCAGAAGCTAGTAATCATCTCCTTTGTGAATTGCTGTTCATTTCTAACACAGGGCTGAGGGATATAAGTGTGGAAAAACTTCTGCAATTGTACAAAGCTCGATAAGGCAAGCATGAAACTAAGTGCCATTAGCATGAAGTGGATGTGAAAACAAAAGAAATTTCAATTTTAGTGAAATGGCTGTGTAGGCAGATGTATCACATAATGACTTTGCCAAGAAGTTGCACAAATTTTGGACGTGCACCTGGAGTGTAGAATAGTGCATTTTTTTGAGAATTATCAACTGTTTGAGTTCAGAATAAACCCCAAACATCTGCTGCTTTTATCACAAGACCAGGGAGTTATATAAATGGTCACAAACTGGAGGGAAAGGATGCCATCCAGAGGGACCTTGACACACTTGAGAGGTGGGCTGAAGCAAACCTCATGAAGTTCAACAAAGCAAAGTGGAAGGTCCTATGCCTGGGCTGTGGCAATCCCAGACACATCGACAGGTTGGGCAGAGAATTGGTTGAGAGCAGCCCTGCGAAGGACTTGGGTGTGATGGTTGGTGGAAAACGCAATGTGAGCCGGCAGTAAGAGCTGACAGCTGAGAAAGCCAACGGAATCCTGGGCTGCATCCAAAGGAGCACGGCCAAGCAGGTTGAAGAGGGTGATTCTTCCCTTCTAGTCTGCTCTTGTGAGACCCCACCTGGAGTGCTGCATTCTGTTCTGGTGTCCCCAGCAGCACGACAAGGAACCGGTGGAGCAAGTACAGAGGAAGGCCAAAAAGTTGATAAGAGGACCAGAGCACGTCCCTTACAAAGAGGGGCTGATACATTTGGGGCTGTTCAACCTGGAAAAGAAAAAGTTGTGTGGAGACCTCACAGAAACTTTCCAGTGTCTGAAAAGGTCCTACAAAGAAGCCAGAGAGGGACTCTTCTTCAGGAGTTGAAGGCAATGATAGGACAAGGACTAATGGGTACAAAGAGGGCAGATTTAGGTTAGGTATTAAGAAAAAATTCTTTAGTATGAAGGTGATGAGAAACTGGAGCCAGTTGCCCAGGGAGGTTGTGGATGCCCCAACCCTGACAGTGTTCAAAGCCAGGCTGGATAAGGCCTTAAGCAACCTGGTCTAGGGGAATGTGTCCCTGCTCCTGTCAGGTGAGGTTGGGACTAAATGATCTTTAAGATCCTTTCTAACCCTTAGCATTCTATGATCTAGACTAGATAAAGTGCTTTTCAAAGCATATAGAAACACAGAGAGTAGGTGAACATTCTTCTGATGGGATTTATGCTTGAGAGATATGAAAGATGCTCTGATTCGGTTTTCTTATGAATTGGTTATAGTATTTTCTAAAAGGCAAGTAAGCCCACGCTTTCTTGTTTTAAGTGTTACCTCAATTGGAGTGATCTCTTTAGCACACCTGACTTTTCACTGTGCTTATTTTATGCTTCTTAACTTCGTAGGTCTGTAATTAAAACAAGGCAAAAAGCCAGTAAATTATATTGTATTCTTTTCATAAACTCTGGATTTTTCTTGTGTTCTGCATATTTATGTACCTCCTACTCACTTACATGCTGTAGGTGTTTTTTTCCGTGCTCTGTGCATGGGAAGGAAACCATCTGTATTTATCAAAATCTGTCTAATTCACATCTTCAGACACTACTTGCAGTTTCACAAAGAGGTTCACTACAGTGATAACCTTTACTCATCTTTATGCAGCGAGTGTACACAGACGAATCATGCTCATCATAAGATGAGCCTAGCACCTTCAAAAATATTCGTATGACTGAGATGAGAAGAATTCATATTTGTCTGTAAGTAGAGATAAATCATTGTTCCTGTCATGAAATACCCATACATCTGCAATAAACTAATTTTATGGAGGAACGCTTCTGCTTCACTGCCTTGGCAACCAAAAAGTAGTTTACTATTCCATTAACTGCAGGTCCAAGAACATTATGCAGCCATTAAAAAGCTACACCTCAGACATGTTTCTAATGGGCCCGTATTTATAGACAATAAGTAGGACCACTGTTTTGTCACAGTAAATTATACATGAAACAGTCTAGCCATGGGAGAAAAAAAGGCAAGTGTCACAAATTGCTAGTAAAACTGCCAGAGCTCACAGCCTGCATTTTAATCAAGGCATATTTTATTTCATTATAAAAATCAAGTAAAAATGTTTAACTAAATATTTTTTAAAAAATCTAAACTGCTGGTATAAACGACTTCTGGCATGCAGACGAGAAATAAGAACAGCGTTTTGTTTCACCTTCACCAGAGAAGACCATGTTTTAAGCTAACAGTACTCAGCAGCCTACAATCTAACTTGAGTAAAACAGCCCCTGAGAGCTACCAAATGAGTATCGTGTTTTAGATAAGGTTTGTCAACAGCAGTAAATTAAGTGTAGAAATATTGATGTTCCACTTTTATGCAAGCATGCACAAGATGTCTCTGCTATTCAAGATGGTCAGTTTTCAGATGTGCACAAATGCACGTATTTTTAAAATTATTTCTGAGTAGAAGGAGCACACATATTCAAAAATATTCTACTATCATTCCAGGCATAAAAACTTTTTTAGAATAGATGCTGAATGTTAGTTCTGCAGCAGAAACCACCAGAATACACTGAAATTCAGAGCCTGCCACTGACCTGTAGAAACACTGACTTTAGCTCTTGTATTTGACCTCGGTCTTGCAGGCAGGTCCACCAACCTCTCTTCCTTCAGTATATGGAACAATGAAGTATGCTGGTGCAGAAGAAACCAAAATGACAGACATTAACAATACACTACCACACACCTCTTGCCTGGAATAACTCATCCTGCTTTTTGATGTTTGTGGAAGTCAGTTTATGGCTTGTTCTGCCATCTTTAAAATTGCATAGCTATAAAGTGTTACTACTAGTGATGATATTAAGTCCTTGTATTCTCCTGAGGCAGTGTGAGCAATCTGCTGGGCCTCAACTTACTAGACCTCACCATTAAGGCAGAAGAGTTGTCACTCCACCACTTTGGAAATATTGCAAGGCTATAACCTGCCAAGAATAATACACGAAGGAGTTGAGAGTAATACACGAAGACTGAAAGAAGCATTTCTTGCATTTTGTTAACACAGTGCCTAAAGAATCATCTTTTAGTCCACACGCCAATTGCAAGGGGCAATTACACACAGTTCTTGCTTTTGGTTCCTCTAGGGGTTGTCAAACACAGGTCTCATCTCCACTGCAAGGTAAGGCAAGATTTGCCATCTGTCAACCTGCACTATCTTCCTCACATTCCACTTCAATATGTTTTTTCTGTGCTACTGATTTACACTGATTTTTTTTCTGCTGATACTGCTTTTTACCTAATTTGCAAAAGAGGTAAAACTGTCTCAGTGAATGTATGTCAGTGATTCTTGTGGGTCCCTTCCAACTTAGCAGATTCTGTGATTCTGTGGTTCTGTGGTTCCATGGTTCTGTGATATGACAACCAATGCTTTTTATTTTTACTTCATATACTAAGAAATATACTGACCTTGGAACTTCAGGAAATGTGTGGGAAATTTCATTCATGTTTCAGAGAAATTTTAAGGGTCAAGTTATTTACACTTTGCTCTAATATCACTTTTAAGGTTCCTCTATATTTGCACCAATATACTAGCTGAACATACAGAAATACCTTGCCTGTAAAAGTGAAATTTTTCTGGAAAGGTGTGCTCCCCCAATGGTTCTGGGATGATTTAAACTGAAAAACTCAACTGACCTCAGAGTTCCTTAAGGAAAATAACATTTATTAATATTACCGAGATTTGTAACGAACTATTTAATTCCAGAACCTTAAATAGAGATTTTGCTTTTTCCCCTCAGACCACAAAATCTGTTCTTCAATAGCAGAGGCATCGGGGTTGGTTAGGTAAGCATGTATGAGGGGGGAAAAAGAAATGAAAAAAAAGCTTCTACTGAACATGTGCTCAGAGTAGAACTGCAAAGCAAGATCTTTATTGTACGTTCTCCAAGCTACTTGGAAACGTTTGAGGAAGTTGACAGCTTCATTTTTCACACACTGGCCTCAGTTCTCATCATATTGTAAGAGAAGATAAGCCTTACCCCACTTTTCCCTATGCAGTCAATTGAAAAGTTCCTGAAAAGGGGCATAAATGAGTGTGCAAATCCCTCTGCTACTGAAAGAAAATGCTGGCCAGTCATGCCATGAAGGGATAAGAAAACTTTTGGCACAGCCTCCTCTTCCAGTTTCTTCACTGTGGGCAAGAAAAGACCTTAAAAATGTCAGCGTTAATTAAGTAGATGCAGTTAATTAAGTACACCAGTACATTTTCCAAAATGGTGTTTACAATTATGTTATGCCTACATTTTCATTGAAAACTTTGCTTGCCTCCTGCTGCCCATGGTGACTCAGATACTTCAGGGTTATCTTCTAAAGTCTCCTTCAAGACATTTTCCTGTTGAAGTCAAAGAAAATATAGTTCACTGAGAATTCAGCAAAGAGAGCGAGACATTTGGTCTTGAAATATTTTTAATATTAGAAGAAATTATTTCAACTTGGCTTGATTTTGTTTTTTCAAAAATATTTCCACTGTGAGTTTCTTGTGTGCATACACACATATACCTATACAAGCATGTGTATGTACATGTATAGACACATGTTTTTTCCATATTTGCCTATGTGGTTTGATTTAATTGCAAGATGTGGGAAAATAAAGGTGGCCTAAATTATCATTCAAGGAGCTTTAACCACTTTTAAATTCTGGTGCTGCATAGAGTCATCAACACAAACCCCACAGGTGAGTTATTCACATGATGAACAGGACAATGTTTTGGTTTATTATATTAATAACAAGAATTGCGAAGTACAGAAAATACAAAAGAAACATTACAATAGAGATTGGAAATTTTTTTCAAGGGGATTGCCATATATTTGTACCCATCAACTATACACAGAAATTAGAATGAATTATGTTTATAGCTGCCTTTGCAGGTGACAATGTGAATATTTAAGTGAGTTATTATTGTCACTCTCCTGATTTAAACTGACAATTAGTTTCCTAACAAGCCATTAAACATTCATCAACCAACAGAAATACAGTAGTCATTATGCACAGCAGTTCATCTTCTACTGGATGGGTTGGAACAACATTTTTGAACTTATAATGAGTATTTTCCTGTACTTGAAGAGTAAAATAAATAAAATCATGTATCAAAATCTTACAAGGGATTATTACAATGTATTCTGTTACAGGGACATTAATGACAGAATTATTACACAAAAGTTTCAATCTCATTCATGCACCCATTCAGTCAAACTGACCCTCTGTATTTAAATTTTTCTTATAATCAGATGCTCATGTTGTGCCCTGTACTGACACTCAGTTGAAATAAACAGCATAGAAGTCCCAGCTGTACAGGTAGATAATTGTTCATCAGTGTCATGAACAAAGTATTTCATACAGGGTGACTGACTTCAAAATATTGAATCCCCATCTGGTGAGACCTAATGAGCAATGGAAAGGTTTGAAAGTAATGAAGCAAGTCCCTTTTTGGCAGATGTTACTTGACAGCTGCATCTTGGGATCCTAGCAGCACTACTGCTGGCTCATATCAATATATTCTTGAAGCTATCATGATGAAACTTGTAGAAAGGATAGGATCCTTTTCTCTTCAATGGGCTGTATTTTATGTTGCTCCTCTTATATCTAATCCACTTAGTAAATTTTGATTTCAAGAGACTGTTCAAAGTTCATTGAACTGTGTTTTTTCAAACGCTTTAGCTCACGCTTTAGCTCACATGCTGCAGGCTGAATCCCTGAAGAAAATACAATTGACCTAACGACATGTCAAGGTTTTTGTTTTTATTTTTTCCCCAAAGGCAAGAGAGAAGAAACATTATTCTGGGTCACTGCTCTTCACATGCGTCTTGTGGCATACACAAGCCACAGAGGGTCCCCAGTGAGTCTCACAAAGCTCTATTCTCTCTACATCCTGTTCAGCAGCTCGTCACTCTTCCAGGAGGAAAAAATCCTGATACTGCTACTTGAACTGCACACATACAACCAACACATACAGAAAGAAGTCAACGTTAATAGTTTTGCTTGTTATATAATGAATATCAGACTAATACTAAGTTCCTAACTTGATCTAAACTCTTAGAGGGGTTAAAGTGGAATCTAAGATAGAGGCAGTCTAAGCTGTAAGCCTTCCAGAAAAGTTGTTATCCTTGGTGGTGGTGACAAAAGCAATGGGAAGGAAATACTGATGTAGGCCAGGCACATTCAGTAGCTGTAGAATTTCCTGTTTAAAAAAACGGAATTTTGAATTTACTTGAAGTAACTGTGGTATTAACCTCACTCTACACCTGTTACAAGGGTCTTTGGAGTAATGCTCAATGTGAAACATTAAGAATTCTTGATGAGAGAAACCACTCAAGTGTTTCCAGGTCCCTTATACCTAAATACCTTCTCCTTATAATGGAATATGCCAGCTATCTTTATATGTTATAGCCAAAGTTATATTTTTTTTCTAGAAGAGTCATTTTTACATTTATTTTTACTTTAGGAACCTTACATAATTCCTCCTACTGATCATCTTTGCAGCTCTGTTCTATTCTTTCTGCATACTAGCTGGTCTTCAAAGAACTTGGTTTTCTTCTGTCCATTTACACAGTATCCTACAGACTTGCAGTTACCTGCTTCTCTAAGAAGTTTGAAAATTGTTTTACAGGTATTCTAAAGGAGATTATTCATTATTTTTTTCTTTTTACAAAGAGCAGTTTTGTGTTTCACTGCAATCAAAGATGCACAGAATTATCAAAATAAACAGCTTTGTAAGCTTTAAAAGGGGTGACACTACTGGATGTGGATGTGGCACTTGGGGATATTTTTGTTGGTGAGCACAGTGGTGCTTTCTTCATGGTTGGACTCAATAATCTTAAAGGTCTTTTTCAATCTAAATGATTCTATGATTCTGTGAGATATCAGGAAAGTGAATTGTTAAACCAAAGTGTCTCAACAATCTGTTCTGCATAAATACACCATTTACATGCTATTATATTAATTTAAACAAAGGCATGAAGCTGTGTCAGGGGAGGTTTAGGTTAGATATTAGGAAGAGGTTCTCTACCCAGATGGTGGTTGGACACTGGAACAGGCTTCCCTGGGAAGTGGTCACATATCAATATCATCAAGTTCATGGAAGTTCTCTTAAACAGTTTAGTATGTTTTCATCTCTATAAAATTCAAAAAGTCAAAAAATACATATGGAGTGTTCAGGTAGGTATGCTTATGCTAAGGCTAATTAGCTATCATCCTCTCCATGGACAGCTTCCTTTTTTTTTTAGATACTGAGTCATCTAGACATTTCAGAATATTTTTGATGATTCCTTGATTAACGGCCATTGGGGAGCAGAAAGAGGGCCAAGATGTAATTGCACTTTCCCAACCTAGAACACGGCCAGGAGCACCAACTTCAGACAGCCACAGAAACAACACTCAAGAGCCCCGGCAGAGGCCAATACAAACCAAAAGAATAAACAAAACACCGCTAAAAAGCTAATAGTTCAGTTTCCCATGAGGAAAATTCACTTACTGCTTACTGGTGTGCAGGTGGCCAGAGATATTGCACACTGCAACCTTGAGCAGCTTTAAGTCTACATCCTTCCTCAGCTGCTCCGAGCACAGCTATCACCAGTTGCTGCCTTTGTTCAGACAAGAGGAAGGTTGTAAGACTGCTAATTAGTCTTACAACCGCTTTCATGAAAATCTGCAAATGGTGCCAGAAGTCCCAAGCCAGGTAGTATCGTAAAAACAAAAAAAAAACCTTCATAAGATAAATGCTTTCTCATAGCCACCTAGAGGTGTAACAAAAAGAATTGAGAACTAGTCTGGATTTTATACCTGCCAATATCTCCTTTAGAACAAAGGGAGAATAAAAACCACATTTCTAATGTATGACCTCACTTTTATTTTCTAACTATTTGCAAGATAAAAGGATGGCTCAGTGGAAAAGATCTGATGTTTTATTGCATTTCTTTTCTGATACCATCCTTTACTTAGAAAACCATTTGCCTGTTCATCTATCAAGGGAATTCCAATGAGAACATTCAGTTCCTTTATTTTATTCCAGCACCTTCATAACAATACGTATGAATCATACTGCACATTACATTGCAGTCCTGCAACTTTGAGTCCATTTTTTTCACTTTATTTTTGTGGTGAGTCTACAAGGAAGTGTTCTCTAAGTGCTGTCTCACAAATTAATAGCAACCAGAGACCTGCTTTGTTTCTGTGGCTTTGTCTCTTCAGACTTCAGCTTTCTGCTTTTCAAGTGTTTTATGAGAAGCATCGTTTAACATTAAAATTCAACATATCCAAGTTAATTCTGACTCAGGGTCTATTAAATTCAGTGCACATTTCTACCAATGTGAATGTGTTTGGGGCCCACTCATTACTCTTTGAGGCAATTATGAGTTTTACAAGACAGTATAATCACGAATTCAAAAAACTTTACAGGTTTTGTAGTCCATTAAAACTTTCTTGCTGATCTCCATCTGTTCTAGAGATAATGAATACACGTTTCTTTCAAGCACTCTGCTTTATCAGCATAATATCTTTTTGCCTAAGCAGATTTTATCTTGGATTTATGGAGAGACATGGATTGCTTTGGGGGTTTTTTGGCTAAGGAAAGGGGAGAGCAGTGGCCTCTGCCCCAAAGCTTATCTGCTACTTGCCTTATTTTTCCCCAAGCCAAGCATCTACTCAATAAAAAAAACCCTAAGAAAACCCCAAATTTAGGTTATGTTGGCACCCTCAGTGTCACGACTACTGTGGTGACAGCTTAAATGACCTGTGGATGACAGTCTCAACTGTCATCAAATATCAACTTCCTTGCCTGCAGCCCTCATGGCAAACCAAATCAGGCTCAGGTGCTCCAGTCCTGCTGGATTCACCAGATCAGGAGGAGCACCGTGTCAGTGCAGATCTTGCCACCCCCAAACTGCTTCAATCATCAAGCCCTGCTGGACTGGCTGCCTGCAGGTCACTTCAGAGCCTCATTGTATTTCTCTTTATGGGACTGCTGGGCCAGGCAGTACCAGAGCACCACTGGCTCTGCACAAACCAGCACAGCTCAGGCACGACAGGTGCTGTGCTAGACCAGGCTGGATAAGCCCATCCAGATCCCCACTGGCTTCAGGTAGGGTCACTTGGATGTGGCTGCATCGCTCTGCCCAGTGCCTGTGAAATGGATTATTGCCTGAAGTTGGTGAGATGCTGGCAGCTGCAGCAGGACAGGCATCAGTGGTAGCACCAGTGCTGGCATTGCTTTGCAGTGCTGTCCCACAGAGAGCATTTGTCTCATGGGATTGCCCTTCTGACAGCAGGAAACAGGGCATGAATAACACAGCACTTCTGCAGCAGATGCAAGGTTCTGCACTCTCCATGACCTCCATCCTCAGTTATCAGGTATTTTAAGATGCTCTTTGGGAGATGATCTGAAGAAGATGACACACTTGAGCTATTACAGATCAAAGACAAGAATATATTCCATGGGGAAATGGTTCCAGAATAATAGACTGCCTTGTTAGCTGTTCTTTCCACTTTATGCCAGCCACACATAAACAGACCTACTCAGTTCTCCTCCATTAGCATTCATTAGTAAAAGGTACATCTTTACCAAAAAGTATGTTACAAATCTGAATTTCAAAGTTCTCAAAAGAAGGCACATAGTTTGTCTCACTGCTGCCTAAATTAAGATGAAACATCTTGTTCAGCACTGTGAAAAGAAAAAAAGATGAGTGGCAGAGAGAGAACTTTTTTCAGATGCAGAATGAAGTGCTCCATCCACTGAACCATGCCACATGCACCAGCTTGCTTTACTTCTGATCTACTTGACCACTCAACTCTTTCTGGTTTGTCATTTCCTTAGGAGACAAACAGAAATGAAGGGAAGAAAACAGCTGAGGAATAAAGCAGGCAGTAGCAATATAAAAATCAGGGTGAGCTGTGCCCTGAGAAGAAAGGTTAAGTAAGGAAAGAAAACAAATACTGGACGGATGTAAAGGAAACGTTTTAGCTGTAACAGCTCTGGCTATACACAGAATACATTAGCCTGGCCAAAGCTCAGGGCTTATGCCATTAGCTTGCTTTCAGAACCTGAAATAACAGTGTATTTCTCAGATGTTAAGGAAAAAACACATCACCCAACATCCCACTGCTGGTTGTTAACAAAGGCCATCCACCTGTGCTGTCCTGATAAAAAGCACTGCCATTTCCTACTGTCTCAACACTTGCGTGTCAAAGCAGAAGGCTGACAAGCAAGCGTTTCTGGACTCCTGGAAGCATTCATTCATGCATACATAAGTGTATCTTTAGAGAAGAGGCTCCTACTTTCTCTGCTTGAATAGAGGAATATGGGAATTATCCTTGAAGATAACAGGAATACAAGATCAGCTCTAAATTTGCCAAGTATTCTCACCATGGTAACTGTGTAAATTTATTACAAGTTTCAGTAGTATCTTAATCCTTCAAGTACCACCTAATTTAATATCCTGATTCATTACCTGAAACAAGCAGGAGAAGGCAGTTTTTAAAGAAATACAACTCACAGATGGTAGTAAAAAAAGAGAGTCTCAGTAGATTTTTCATGCCCAGGCCTCATAATTCGATTTTTAAAGAAGACTAAGGGGACTTGAAATTCAAATAAATCAAGAGGTATGCTGTAGAGACCATGAACATTCTGGTGGTCACTGAACAACCCAAACAATTCAACCAACCAACCAAAGAAAAATAGCCATAAGAACAGAGAAAATAAAACTCTATACCCCTTAACTGTATTCCAACTTTTCATTCATATTAAAAAATATTGACTAAGTTAAATTGAAAAACACTGTTCTATTAATCTAATGAATCTGTTATTTTGGGTTATCTTCAGAGGTTTTGTTTCCACAAAAAAAAAAAAAAGGCCCTCAAACCTTGATATCTAGTTTTGATCCAGTAAAGAACATATATGCAAGCTTCATTTTCTAATAAGAACCCTTTTCCTGGATCAACAGATCCTAAAGTAAAAAACCAGAAACTAAAAGTGGTAACTAGGAGTTGAAGGACATATTAGCAAAAAAAGAAGAGTAAAAAAAAATGTCATTAGTAGAATTAACATAATTTTTTAAATGGGGCTTGTATACATTATCGTAGGCTCATTTTCAAGCTACTTTGCATTGTGAATATTTTCAAGTAAAGATAAAAAGAAAGAAGATTGACCAGAGTTTTGGCAAAGCATGATTATAACTTTTGACTTAATAGGAAGTATTTTTGCAACTGTCATACCTGCTATGGACCAGACACGAAGCAGATACAGTTGCACTGACCATTTAAATAAGCAAACCAGAAGTTAGAAGTCTTACCTTGGAGTTTTCTTGCTACAAGGCTTATAGTAGCTACAATATCATTCATTTGTCCCAGAAATATCTAGGTGCCTATGATGATGATGATGATGATGATGAAAGTTTGCTTATATTCCCTATTATGTGACCACATTAATGCACAAACAAATTACTATTTCTTTAGGGACACCTGAAATATTTTCTTGATTATAAATTAAAAACCGAGAACACAATTCAGATATATCATTACATAGATAAATTCTAATCTCAAAAATTGGAAAATGCGTAAAGTCATCCAAAATATGTTCATCAGTCAGATAATTTAAATCTAATTTAAATCATACAATTTAATATAATTCTTCAGGGCTTAAGGTAAGCAAGTCCACTAGCAAGGTAGAGTTGGAAATCAGAACTGATTCAGCTACAACAATTTTTAAATGGGTCACAGGACATTATTAGCTACTTTTAGCTTTCTGGAGCAGATAAGCCATGAACTGATGCACATGGAAGACAGAAAGAAAAAAAAAACTCTTCTGAAATGGAAATAAATTACCCCAACTGACTCTTCCAGGTGTACTTCCCTGCATTTGGGGCAATATTTTGTTATCTCTTTGATTCCCAGGAAAGTGCTTACTCTCCACCAACGGCAGTATACAGCACTATGTAAAACAGTTGCCTTAGCTCATGAAAATGTGTTTCATTGTGTATGCTCTGCCAAAGGGTACAAAGCCTGGGCTTCGGAGCAATTAGGCACATCACAGGTGACACACTTGGCTCTGAAAAGGGGAAAATGACGTTTCTTCAACACATAAGCACTTCATGCCAACTGGTTCGCTCACAGGCATTTCCTTCCAGAAAGCCTGAAAGGCATTGTTTGTACCACTGGGATTGCAGCATAGGAAGATGAAATAAAACAGAAATAAATATTGTATTCTAAACTGAGAATCTTGGCTACACCAAAACAGCCACTGACTGTTGTGGTTTAGGAATGGTGCTCCCCAATGTGGTGTTCACAACGAAACCACTCCAAACCATGCACCTCTTGCTCATTTCTCCCTCCCTCTCCCTCTTCCCTGCAGTTGGATGGAGAGGAGAATTGGAGGCAGAGCAGCTGGAGATCATGGGTTGAGATATGAAAATTTACTGGAAAAAGCAATGAGATAAGAAAGCAAACAGCAACAGCAGCAATAGTAATTAAAAAAGTGTACAAGAGAGAGACAAACAATTCACATGCAAATGGTCACAGCAGAGCCTGAGCTGACTGTCACTGTGCTCCCCCAGTCTGGGAGAGACCCTTCCACCTGCCCCTCTAAAATGAAGTGAGGTGGTATAGAATAGACTCTGGGTCTCAGCCATGTCCCCTCCCAGCTACTGCAAAAATGAACCTCGTCCTGGACAGAACCAGGACATAGACATGGCTACAGGGTATACCTGACAGACAGAAAATGGCATTGAAAGAGTTTTGCCACATTGACAACTTCTTGTTTATTTCTGACAGTCCCACTTGGAAGAGGGCAGTCACAGAAACGTCACTGTCAAAAAATTTCACACAGGTTTGAAGTCTTGAGCTCAAAACCACCCCACACAGGAATGCACACCCTTCGACCCTTCAACCACAATCTAGAGAGAAAACACAAAAAATCCTCTGGCTTTCCCAATATTTTTGACCCTGTCATAGAAAAGAATCAAGTTTTCAATCCTGTGACTCAGGAAAGCAGCATTACTGTCATCAGGGAAAGAAACTTCTCTGCTAACAGAAAAGCAGAACACAAGTCTTGCTCTGCAGGGAGCAGCAGGATGGTAGCCAAAAGATTCCTGGGAAGGAGACTTCTCACTCTCGACCTCTGAAGCAACAGGGATCAGACAACACTTAGACAGATTTTCTCATCAGCAGAACTCAAACTGCAAACAGCAAGTGTTTTGTAAGCCCTATTTTATCCTCATAACTCCAGTAGTCTATGTAGTATGTTCTGTTGTTTCAAATGTACACCTCACATGTGTTTTGTGGTCAGTACACACAGGAGCAAGAAAAACAGAAAAATATGGCTATGAGTGTCTCCACTGCTTCCCCACACACCACCCCATGAAAAGAAGAGGAATCCAAACCTCTGGTCAGCATACTTCCAGTTGGTTCCCCAGTTGTATTTGCTGTCATTCAAACCAGACAACTCTGGCCTGGCTGCAGGGATCCCTAAAGCTTCTTGCTCACCTTGTCTAGGATAATTCCTGAACTCCCTGGTAAGGGGAGTGGGCAATGTGGTCTCAAATTGAACAGCATCACTTTACAGATCCCACAGCTTCCTGAGATCTGACACTAGGATCTGAAATCCCATCATCGTCTGCCATGGGTAGAGACTGCAATATTTATATAATATACTGGGAAGAAAGGTACCTTAGACAAGAAAAGCCTCATGAAGGTGCTTGTGTGATTCTAAAATGTGCAGAAAAGACAACGGTATATAGAATTTAAAACTTGGATTGCCACCATATGCATATTCAGAAGCTGACATGACCATATACTTGAAAAGAAAGACCTGGAGCAAGGCTCAGGTCTCTGAGTAAGCACCTGTAAATAATTAAATAGCCAGTCCGGGTTTTGAGGGTTTGGTTTTGTTGCTTTGGATTTTTTTGTTGCTGTTTGTTTGGGGAGGAGGGGGAGTTGGGGGGATAGTATTAGGGAATCAGACTCACTATTTTATTTGCAGACATGATATAGCTGTAATGGAGAGATCTCTTGGTTAGCAACATAAGCTTTGAACCCCAAATTTTATGTTTCTTTAATAAAACCAATGGTTATTCACTGGAAACAGATCTGGAAACCTCTTGGGTTTAAAGTGTACTGCAAAAAAAGCAACAAAACCCAAACCCCAAAGGGAATTAAAGTAACTCTAACATAAACCTTAATTACATTTGTTTAACCTCAAAAGTGGCCACTACTTCCCTTATGCAAATGGAACGGAGCACAGACTACAGAAGGAAACTTCATTAACGGGGGCGATGGGCTGACCTTGCAAGAGAGGCAGGTGGTGGCTGCAGACAGCCCTTTGATCCACAGCTCATCAGGATCCATCTTTGAATTTAAGGACTCACACAACTCAAAAATGACATGTACAAGATTAGACAGCTTCAGATTCAACCTTGTCTGTTTACAGTTCCAACAAAGAGACATAGATAGATAGATAGATGATAGATAGATAGATAGATAGATAGATAGATAGATAGATAGATAGATAGATAGATAGATAGATAGATGTGTCCTTACTGTGCAGGATCCCTCCCCAGCAGTATTCAGCTTTAAATCACTGCAAACAAGAGACATATCAGGATAATGTTTCAAGAAAATTGATTTCTCATTTTTGTTTGCACAAGTCTTTTTTGCCAAGCTTGTTAGCAAGGTACTCTGTGAATGATGAATATAAAGGGACACTGCATGGGAGTCATGACTGTTTATGGGAAGGTTAATAATGGAACTGATCATGTCATCACTGACATTTTTTCCTGTCTCTATTCATTTAACATATGGGAAGAAAGTCAAGGACAGAAAATTAAATAGAAAAGGAATAGCTAAGCTCCTTCCTTCATTGTACTTAGATGAGCTGAATAATATGGAGTCATTCACTGTGAAACAGGGCAAAAAGTCAACAAATGCTAATGAGTCTCCATAGGTTTTATAACATTCAATTCTCTATAGTCTTTACTGGTGTCTCTTCTGAAGCCTCGTGCTAGCAGTAAAGAGAGAAAACAGCAGTTTGAAGCAGTACTAGAGGTTGGAGCCTGCTGTGCTGAACTTCTCAAATTGCTGGGAATGAGAACAGCTTTAGTAGAACAAAATTTAAATCTATATTTCAAGTGGCATTTCAATTGCCACTGAGCTTCTGCACAGACTGAGTGGACAGAACAAGAATGTTTCATCTCCTTGATTATTTCCTCAATGGCCTTTGAGCCATTCTCTGGAGTACAGCTGAACATTTTCAACCTGTGGGCAAAACTGAGTACATAAATAAGAGTATAACAGTGAAAAAACATTGCCAACAGACCGTGTTCATGAACATGCTCGGTCACAAGGACAGAATGCTTCTTAGAGGAGAAATAAGCTATACTAAAATTGAAAGGGAATCTTAGAAAATGTTCCCTGGTGCACGTGGAGTACAACTTCTTTAGAAATCCTAATCATTTACGTGACCACAGGGAGGGGTGTACTCCTAAAGCCCAAAGTCTCCAGTGAGCTGCTGGGCCTGACAGTGCACAGCTACCTGCACCACACAGCTGCACGAGTGCCTTTTGGGATGGAATCCTTCACCTCTGCCAAGACAGTCTGGTGTCTCCTAAAATTGCCCCCACCAGTTCTGCACCCGAGCAAAATAATGCTGAAAAAACAGCTGCTTGGAAAATAGGTTCTTAAGACACATAGTAACCTAAATTTCACAAGATGAGACCAACCATTTAAATCCTCAGCTCTAAACCTATGTTTTAACTCTTCAGCAAGAGCCCCATTTTCTGAAGAATCTCTGCAGTCCTTGATTCTTACACTGGGGACAAGCTACCATCTCACATTCACCAGGTTCTCCTTACCACTTGCTGGTCAAAATTTCTACTCAAATTTCCTTTGGGAGTCTGGGATTGGTAGCCAAGACTAGCAGGCTTATTCCACAACTGGAAAATTTAATTTTTAAAAAAGTGTCACTAGCAGTCAGTAACACTACATGCATTTATATTTCATCTCCCTGTATGCTCTGCCATGAGACAAAAGAAATATCTCTCCTGTGGGGATAAGGGAGCAAGATAACATTCGTCTTCCTAATGCCTACTCTAAGCTCCGTGCACATGCAGAACTGTCCTCATGCCAAATTTTTTTATTTCAAACTGTTTTGGTGACTCAGCTGGAGAATGGGACAAGATAAATGAAGATAGCTGATTTCTCTAGGGGTTTTTTTTCACACAGATACAAAGTTCAGAAATCCATGAGCATATGCTGAATGAAAATACATGCAAAATACATGCAAACCATACCATTTGGCCCCATGAAGGTAGCCAGTCACACATTCCAAAAACTGTAAGGCTATGTTTTTAAGGTGATGTGCATAAGCTAATAAGCTCAGCTGTTCCCATTCTTATTAGAAGTTAATTCAAGGATCTATGCTGTGCTCCTGCCGAGCTGCAACATTTGCCTGATTAATGTTTTTTCAGTATGAGCTAGTAGGGAGTGATTACTTACCTCTGTTTCTTTAGGAAGCGAGTCTACCTCTGCTACCAAGACATCTGTAAGCGTTTAAGGAACATTTCATCTCAGGGAGAGGATCCAGGCACTCTGTTCATCAAAGAGTGTTGTTAGATCATGGTCTCAAGGTCCCACTTACCAGCTCAGGTTCAAATTCAAGCTGTCCCAATGTTATTTAGATCTAGACTTTTGTTAATGTTACCTTGAGAAGGAAAAAGAAAGAAAAGGAAAAAAGGTTGTGATTTATGTTAATGGCCCCTTAGCTCCATTTCTGAAACACCAGAGATGAATACTGATCATGACTTCCTAGCAGCTGCTCCTACTTTGAGCAGAGGAAAAGCTACCATTCCAATGGCAGCTACCTGAGCACTCTGTAGTGATCCAGGATTTCAAGGCTCCAGTTTCAGTGTAGCAGGTTATGGTCCCCAGATACAAAACTTCAAGCAACTATTGGTGAGACACTGTCCTGCAGGATCTGAGTCATCCAACATACAACATCCAACAATCCATCATAGGATTTCCCACACACATATGTTCTTTTCAGCTTTTCTCCTCATCTTTAATTTCATTGGCTATCTACACAAGTTTTTCAACTCCTCAGTCTGGTTTCAGTACAAGGATTCGACAAGAATTCAAACAGACACAGTATGTTTTACCTCAGACCACTGACTCCTGTGTGATTATCTACTCTCTTGAAAGGAAACCCCACACAGTCTCAACAATCCTTTGTGGAAAAAAAAAAATCTAAGAGAATAGGAAAAAAAGTGATACTATCCATAAAGCTCAGTGGGGAAAAATAGAACATACAAAAATACAATGAAAAAAAATTTTAAAAATTATGTCCTGAAACATACTGTAATACATTCTGTTCTTCATATAGTTAAAAGCATAACACTAAAACTGCATAAACTCCTGGTTTATAGAATTTACCTTGCTTTAATTTTGGCAAGAAATTCTAGTACTAACAGTTATTAGGAAAAGAAAAAAAAAATTAGGAAGATGATGGTAGCCTGGAAGCATTTCAAAAGTAAAGGAAAACCTGGTCTTTATTTGTTGGAGGGTAGTGGCAAGAGAATATAGCATTAATGAACAAACCTGCTTTGCACTAGACAGCACATTTTTGCTACAAACACAAATTAAACCATTTGTTTCTAGTGTAGAAATCTATCCTATCAATTTTTCCTCAGGCTCTGTTTTCTCACTCCTCAGGGTGTCTGGCTGTTGGAAAAGAAAAGGCATTGATTTAAGACTCAGTTCTGCAACAATGTTAATTGTGGGAGTGGATCTTACCCACAAATCATCCCTATGAAGCAAATGTAAATGCTTGTGTGCATAGGAATTAGAGCTGGCTGGGAATTATTTTCTTTTGCTTTCCTTTCTTTTCTTTTGCTTTCTTTT
>VZRV01002216.1:0-20016 GCA_013398115.1 Falcunculus frontatus
AGGAGGCATCACCTCGAGCTTTGTTCAGCAGCGCAAAGATATCAAATACACCAAAAAATTTACTTATTTTAGGTAAAAAGCGGCTTGTTGGCGTTGACACCTGGGTTGCTCAGGTGGAGAGAGGTGCAAAAGCTCCTTTTGGGACCCTGGCACAGTTTTACCCCAGGTAGATGAGGCAACACAAATTATTTCCCAGCCTGGGTGGTGTGGACAGAACCCTGGATGGGAAAGGGTTAAAGGCTCCTCCTGGGAGCCCCATCCCTGTCACTGAGGCAGAGATTGGGACAGGGGGTTTGGAAGGTGAAAACCCAGGAAAGGAAAGGGGGTGAGCAGCAAATCCTCTCCTCCAAGCCAGAAAACAGATCCCAGGCCCAGGAGCCACGGGGCCACACAGAGACTGAGTCTAAATTTCATGCACTTCCCTCAAACGATGATGTAATTCCAAACTTCTCCGGAGTTCAGGAAAATTAATGACTCAGCGTCTTGTTTCAGCTCCCTCCAGCCGTGCTTTCAGCTTTGGTCAGCATCAAACACAGATTTTTTTGGGGGTTGGGAGAGGGGATCAGGGAGTCACCGTCTCTGGATGTTGTTCCCATCGAGTCCGTGACACCAAATCCCTCCGAGCTCTGTTTTGGGAACAGCACACGTGGCTTTGGGATCAGGTAACAGCCTTTGCATCCTGGAGTAGAGAGGGAAATAGAAAAGCAAAAGGGGAAATGAAAGCAGGCAGAGGGGAAAAAAAATCCCACATAAAAATAGGGACAATGTGAGTGAAATGGAGATTATGATTCAGTTTTCTAACCACAGCTTCAAGGTCCTGATTTGGGAACAGGATGTGATTTCATGCTCTTGTGGGGACCAGGAGCCAAAATGGGTGAGTGAATCCTTCTGAACCCTTCAGGTCTAATTCTATTTGGAAAAGAAAAATCCCCCAACCCTTTCCATTGGTAAATTTGGAGTCCCAGCAAATTCTCAGGATAAAAATCTCTCTCAGCTCCTGCTCTGTTCTTTCACTTCTGGTAGCCTCCAGAGCAAGGGGGAAGCTGCTCCTTCACTGGACCTTTGGGAATGATGAAAGAACAAATGGTGGCAGCTGGAAACGTTCCTGCCTGGCAACTGAAGTGTCACAGTGTGACACTGTCACTGCAGCCCTGGGTGACATGGGGACTTCAGCTCCAGAACCTCAGCTGGCAGCAATCACTCACTCAGCCTCTGCTGCAGAGTTGGAAGTGCTTGTCAAAGAGTCAAACCCCACATGGCCCCATCTCTGCAGCCCAAATTGTGCCCAGGGGGCCAAGAAGGCCACTGGCACCTGGCTGGGATCAGGAATAGCACGAGCAGGGCAGGGGTTGCCCCCTGTGCTGGGCACTTGAGGTCACATCTCAAATCCTGTGTTTGGTTTTGGAGCCCTCGCTTTAAAATTACCTTGAGGGGCTTGGAGCGTGTCCAAAGGGCAATGGAGATGGGAAAGGGTCTGGAAAACCCATCCTGGGAGGAGCAGCTGAGGGAGCTGGGAAAGGGGCTGAGGCTGGAGAAAAGGAGGCTCAGGGGGGACCTTGTGGCTCTGCACAACTCCCTGACAGGAGCGGGCAGGGAAAGGAGGAGAGGAAAGGGCCTCCAATTGCACCAGGGGAGGCTCAGGTTGGAGATTGGGAGCAATTTTTCCCTGGCAGAGTGGTGAGGCCTTGGAATGAGCTGCCCAGGGAGTGGTGGAGTCACTGTCTGTGGGAGTGTTCAGGAGGAGTCTGGATGTGGCCCTTGGGGACAGGGTTTGGGGTGATGCTGGTGCTGCTGGGGTGCCACTGGATGATCCTGAGGGGCTCTTCCCATCTTGGTGATTCCATGATCCTGTGATTCTGTGATTGTGTGCACTCGGATTTGCAGGTGCTGCTTTGAGCACCAGGTCTGAGGCCTCCAGCCCTTCCCTTCACTCCAGGGAGCAAAGCACTGGAGATTTGGGAATATGATGATGCTTCTGATGGTGCTGCCATGGACTGAGAGCAGATTTTCCCCTGTCAAACCTTTCCCAAGCTGAGGGTGCTCAGGAATGATGATCCAAAGGTGTGGGAAGATGCTCTGCCTGAAGCTGGGGTAAAACAACTCCAACACCCCCAATTTGCAAAGCTGTCAGTGGTGAATGGCTGATTTTGGGCTTGGAAACCAACCCCAAACTGAAACCAGCCTGACTCATCAATCCCAAAGTTCAACTTGCCCATGGAAACTGGAACAAAGAAGGATTTGACGGACAGAGCACCTGATAAATGATCCAGCAAGGCAAAATACTGATAACTTGTCTAAAACTGCTGAGCTGACACAGCTGGGACTGACAATTTATCCCATAAAAACCCAACCCCACTTTTTATTTGGAGGGTCTTCCAACATAATTCTTATGGGGAATATGTAGAGATTCCTCCCTGGAGTGTGGACACCCTTTAAGGTCACTCCTTGAGGCTGAGTGAGATTTTCCCCCTTTCCTTGCTCTGGGTGAGTAACATCAATCTGTACTTAATTAGTGTTTTTCCTAATTTGGATATAATTGCTTCAAAATAGTGAGCTCTACCTGTAGTTTTATCTACCTGTGCTGTGTAGTAAATAACTCTGATTAAGGTATTTTATTATCAATATCATAAATTATTTATATGTATCAATATCAATCCTTATATCCTTAATCCTACGGGACAAAGCTGCATAAATTATATTAATTACACCTCTATAAACTTTCAGACGCAAATCCTGCAGACTCTGCTGTGTTTTTCAGGGCATTCATTCCTTTTTTGGGGTGCCAGAGGGTGTCTCAGGAAAGCTTGGGATCTGAACTGAGCTTTGGAACGTGGTGAACAAGGATGGGATGGGAGGAAGCACTTGGGATCCCCGACCTGCCATGGGGAGCCTTGATTATTTCTTAGTCCTGTGCGAGGTGTCCTCATTCCTCTTCAGCCTTCCCAGGGTCACATTTCTGCCTGATGGGATGATTCCAGCAATTCCATCATTTTTCACCTCTGAAAGCCACCCTGAATGGCCACCACACTCTCAGGAGTCCTTTTCAAGGTCTCAGAAAGCGTTTTGCGTTTTCTTTTCTTGCCTCCCCAAACGTGCACAGCCCATGGTGAATATAACCATGGAACAAGTGAGATTTGGAGCAGATCCCGTTGTCCTCCAGCCCCAAATCTCCTGATTTTTTTTCTTACCCCAGACCAAACCCATCCAACCCTGCCCACGGTGCCTTTCCTTCCTCCTTTCCTTCCCCCTCAGCTCGAACCCACAAGACATCTCCAACATTAGCGATGGTTCAGTGCATAATGGTTTTCAAAGCCTCGCCGTATCTCCTCTAAATGAGAAAAATAAATATCTGGGGAGCTCTTGCACATGTCAACAGTGAAGCAATTTGTGTAGGCAGCTCTGGAAACAGTGACAGAGCGAGGAGCTGTGCATAGCTCGGTAATAATATCATCACTGTCTAGACAACGCCACAATTAACAGCCAGACAGACCCAGGCCTTCTTCAAGGAGCCTCCAACAATAAAAAAAATATTCCTCCACAGGGAAGAAAGCCACAGCTCTCCCTCCCTGCTACCTTGCACAGGCACACTGGAATTCATTCTGGTTTTAAGAGGCTTTCGAAGAGGAGCTGCTTTTCTCAAGTGTTTGCAGAAATGGCCTTCGATGAGGATCTTAAAACATCTGGTTTAAGATTCTCTGATACGGTCATTCTGGGCTGCTTCTCCTCTTTTTGTTCACTTCAAAAAATGTTCTTTTGAAAGTACCAATATTGGGGAAAACTCAGGAGAAAAAAAGTTTTCTGCACAAAGCTTCCAGTGAGATTTAAAATCCCAAGTTTTGACTCTTCACTAATTCACAGGCCCGAGGCTGCTCTCATTTCCTGATTTTCATCTGATCCCCAACCACAGCCATATCCAAGAGGGATAAGCCCACGGCAAAGGGAGAGTATTGCCCTCAGATTTTATTCTTTAATATAGAATAACCTTATTCTTTGTTCCCCATCCTGCAGAGTCAGGCCTGGAAGGCTACAGGCAGGAATGGCATTGGATCCATCTTGTCCAGAGGGCTGACCACAGAAGGAGGGAAAAAATTCTCCAAAATCCCAGTTATTCCATCAGAAGTTAGGGCTTATCTCTTCCTGTCTTGACTCGGCCTCACCAAGGCTCACATCCAGGGAGTGACAGTGGAACAAGATGATTTTTAAGGTCCCTTCCAACCCAACCCATTCCATGAGTTGCAGCCTTTTGTAGGACCCGGTTCTGGCTTCAGGCACCACGAGGGTTTAGGAAAGGGCATCATGGAAAACTCGTGCCTTGGAATTCAGGGAGGATGTTTCCCATTTGGAGCTGATGGTGATGGCATCAGCAGCACCTCCGTGGCAGAGATGGGAAGCGATGACAGCTGAGGAATGCTTTCCCTCAGCACTCCCAGGCCAAGGCAAACAGGGCTTGGGGAATTATCCCATCCCTGCCCTCCCATCCCACATCAGCTGAGTTTTGTTAGGAAACACATCCCGAGGTGCCTTTCCCCCCCTGGAGGGTTGCAGGATGATTGTGGGGTTGGCTTTTTGACCTCCCTTGCTTGGAGGAGCAGCCCCAAAGCTGTGAGTGCTCAAACCATGAATCAGCTGCTGCTGCTCTGAGCTCAGCTCGTGGCTCCTCAGCTGCTTTTCCAGTGAGGAATATGAGCAACACCCCAAATATGTGGGAAGGTCGTCAGAACGTGGCAGGGCTGTAAAATAAAGATGTTTTCATCCATGCTTCCCACACTGACATAAAAGAGGAGCAGGGTGATGTGGTTCTAAACCAGGACTTGGCTCTGCAGATTTTGGAAGCAGAAGAAACCAAATCCCACTTTTTAAAAAAAAAAACCATCAGCAAAAGCTCTTTGTTCTTAGCACTGGCAACATCTCCAAGGAAGACAGGGCTGGAAAACTGTGTCTTTTCCTTGGACAACTGCAACATCCATGGGAATGTTCCACTCCTGAAATCAGGAGGGTCAAGAGTTGAGCTGAGCATGTCAAAGCTTTGTTCATGACCACGACCAAACCCATGCCAGGGAAACTCCCACCCCGAGTTCTGGGGATGACAGGAAGGTTTTGTGGAAATGTCTCTCCACACCCAGAGCTAAGGAAAGAAATACTGGTCAATATTCCAAAGGCTCAGGCTTGGGAGCGGATGGGGCTCAGCAGCAGTGGCCGTGCTCCAGCCTGGAGCCCAGTTTAGATGTGGACAACTGAATATTGTACAGTAAAAATCTGCTCATTCCCACTGCCCCTGGTTCCACAGAATCATGGAATCATCAAGGTGGGAAAATCCCTTCAGGACCATCCAGTGCCACCCCAGCAGCACCAGCATCCCCCCAAACCCTGTCCCCAAGGGCCACATCCAGACTCCTCCTGAACACTCCCACAGACAGTGACTCCACCACTCCCTGGGCAGCTCATTCCAAGGCCTCACCACTCTGCCAGGGAAAAATTGTTCCCAAGCTCCAACCTGAGCCTCCCCTGGTGCAATTGGAGGCCATTTCCTCTCCTCCTTTCCCTTGGGACACAGCAGCAGAGCCCGACCCCCCCTCACTGCCCCTCCTGTCAGGGAGTTGTGCAGAGTAGTGAGGTCCCCCCGAGCTTTAATTTAGGCTTTAATATTTGCACCAATTCTGACAGCCCCGGTTTTCCCTGTTCCTTGTTTAAGTCAGGAATGTCAGCCTGCAAAATGCAAGGCAGGAAATGCACAGGGAGCAGCTCCTGACCTACAAAATCTCCTTTTTCCTCTGGATTTGAATGGTGGTGGCTCCAGTTTTGCTCCCCATGCATGAGCAGGCTCCTTCCTGGGTGATCTCCAACAAATCAGTTCAGGACTCACTCTTGAAATTAATTCTGTGCAAGATTTGAGCATTCCTGTGCTCAGTGTTTAGGAAATTAAGGAATTCCTGGTCAAACATCACGAAGAAGGCACTCCTGATTATCCCAAGGAACTCCATGTGAGTTCTCATGGAGCAGAGTAATCCTTTACCTCAAGAAGTGCAAAAGGCTTCGAACTTCAGTTTTCCTGGTGTCCCTGAGATGTTCCATGGGATGTGGGATAAAACAGAGTAAATTCCAAGCCCAGCTGATCTTCTTCCAGGTTTTAGAGAGCATGGAAGGGGAAGCAAAAGGCAGTGGGATGATCTTTGTGTCTGGGGCAGCAGGTGAGACAATCCCTCAGTGCCAGAGCTGCCTTTGGATGCTGGAGCAGTCCGGGAATGCTTTCCCTGATGTCTTGGCCACTGATCTGAAATCTCATTGAAGGGAAATGCTCGAGTCTGGAAAATTATTGTGCTGCTTCACAGACATACTTGGGAAATCAGAACATCCCCACGGAGGACGTGATTTCATCCCTACCCTCAGATTTTCCCCCCAGAACGTTTAGGGAACATTTTGGACAATGCAGGAGGCCAAAAGGAGACAGAGAAGTCCAGCACTTCTCAAAACTGTGGCCCTACACCAGACCAGCTACTGGCCTGGAGGAAAAAAAAGGAAGGAGATGCTGAGTTTGAAGCCTTTTTGCCACTCCTAGGTGAGGAGCAGCCAGTTTTTGGGGGATGCTTTAATTCCTTGGTGTCTGCTCCTCTGGGACATCAGGCTGGGAGAAGGGAGGGGAGCAGTGAAGCAACTCCCAGACCAAATTTCCAAACAATCCAAGCACAAAGACTTCCTTGAGAAGCTCCTCTTTGAAGAGTTATTTGAAACTTTGTCCATGAAAGTAAAGGCTGGAAAACTTTTTGCCTGCTCAAAACCCGCTCATAACCACCTCGGGTTCCTTTAAGAGGGGTTTCCTATCAAATCTCGGCTGCTGAAGGCAGCAGATTCCAGCAAAACTCCTTTCACCAGTGGATACAATTCATTCTATTTAGAAAAAAAAGCAACCCTGGCTGTCCTGGCTGTGTAGGTGGGTGAGAAAATGTGAACAGCTGCTCTCGCCGCAGGAGCAGCCTGCCAAAAATCCTTGCGCTGTGAACAACTGTGCTAAATTTGGTTCCCTGCTTTGGATTACTCAGTAGCCAGGCTCTCTCCCTCCTCTTATCCCAAACACAAACCCCTCTCTATCAAAGGCAGATGATTGCAGAGGCTGTCATCGGGCACCTGGGAACGGCAGCGCTTCCCACTAAATCCAGAGGTTTTGACAAATGAGGAGGAAAGAACTCGTTTTTGGCAAGTGAGGAAGGAACAGCTTTGGCACTGGGGACACTCCTGGGGACAGCTGAGCCTCAGGGAACTGGTCCTGGTGTCCAGCAAGGAGAGGCAGGGGTGACACGTTCTGTCCCCCTGAGCCTGGAGTCCCAGGAGAAATGTTGGGATGGCACCACATCCAGCAGAGTCCCCCCTGGCAGGGGGATGCAGAGCCCCCCTCAGAGTCCATGTGTCCCTGTGTGATGGATCAGCCACATCCAAATGGGATGGAGCATGTCCAGGGAAGGGAATGGAGCTGGGAAGGGGCTGGAGCCCCAGGAGAGGCTGAGGGAGCTGGGAAAGGGGCTGAGGCTGGAGAAAAGGAGGCTCAGGGGGGACCTTGTGGCTCTGCACAACTCCCTGACAGGAGGGGCAGGGAAAGGAGGAGAGGAAATGGCCTCCAATTGCACCAGGAGAGGCTCAGGTTGGAGATTGGGAACAATTTTTCCCTGGCAGAGTGGTGAGGCCTTGGAATGAGCTGCCCAGGGAGTGGTGGAGTCACTGTCTGTGGGAGTGTTCAGGAGGAGTCTGGATGTGGCCCTTGGGGACAGGGTTTAGGGTGAGGGTGGCACTGGATGATCCTGAAGGCCCCTTCCCACCTTGATGATTCCATGACTCTGTGGAATGCACCCCTCAGGGCTGAGCTGGAGATCTCCACGAGAAGAGTTTGTGTTGCTGGAGGAGGTGGACACTTGTCCCTTATCCCCATGGGAAGGTGGAAGTCACTCTCCCAGTCATTATCCAGAGCATTTCCCCTTCTCTGCTGCCCAGTGAGTCCAGTTTGTAACCAGGGCTTCAACTGCAGCCCTCTGCAAATCCCTGCAGCAGAGACAGCCTGGAATGGGGGTGTCTGCAGAGTTCCTGGGATGCTGTGATGGAAAATCCTCCCAGAATCCCAGAATCATCAAGGTTAGAAGAGCCCTTCAGGATCACCCAATCCCACCATCACCACCCCTAAATCATGTCCCCAATCCTCACATCACTCTCAGCAATCCCAAAGGCATTGCTGAGCTTCCTGTGAGCCACAACTTTTTCCCATTTTGGAGAAAAATCCTCCCCAAGAAATACTTCTGTTTATGATCCTCATCCTTCTCCTGTTATTTTCTTTTATCCTGCAATTTTCCGGATGAAATGCTTGGCTCTCTATTCACTGGAGATTTAAGGAGGAGGCCAAATGGTGATGGTGAGGCACAAACCCAACATCTGGAGTGTGCAGGATCAGTGGCTTAGTGAAGACCCCTTAATTAAGATGAGGTCATTCCATCCTCCCTCCCCTCTCCGAGGAAATGATGGATGCTCAATCCTGAGGTGTTATTAGGATCACATCAGCTGCCTGTTAAGTAGCAGGGAAATTGTGGCTTTGATGTGTCGGGTACCTAATGAAGATGAAATTCAGGGAGCAGATCTTTCTGCAGGCTTTGCTTAGCCTTTCCTAAAAAATTCCAGCAAAACCTCCAGACTTTAAACTCCTTTCAAGGAGCTGCTCAATCTCCATCCTCACCCTTTTCCAGCTTGAGGGATGATTTTCTCCCAGTCCTTTGGTCCGCACACATCCAAAGGCTTTGGTTTTATTGACTCATCACCGTGTCAAGATCCTGCAGGAAAGTCATGTTCCTGTTATCCATACAAAATGGATTAGATGGGGGATGAAAAGGGCTTGGAAAGGTAAAGCCAGATCTAAGTTTAGTTTCCTAAATGTCAGCACGAGGCAGCTCCTGGCTTCTGTCACAATCCCGAAGAAAAATGAGTTGTTACTCCTGTGGTTTAATTTGTTAAAGCTATTTATTGTCCACGAGACAGAAATTGTCTTGCTCGGTCTTGAAGTGATCCTTAACCCCAAAAGGAAAAGAGGAATTAAAGGAATGGAGAATTAAAAGGAAATGCATCTTTTTTATTGGTAAAAAATGTGTTGGAAAAATTGCTTCTCTGTGCAGTTTCATTCCTCAAGCAGGATAAGAAATGTTTGGGAATGAAGGAAGGGATTCAAAAACCAAAAAAAAAAAAGGGGGGGAAAAATTTAAACCAAAAACCTGATTTTTGCTCCGGCACAAAAATCCTCCCTTGAAAATGTGCTTGCACCTCAGCAAGCCTTTTATGGGATCTTGGATGCTTGGGGATGTTTGTGTAATTGCTTCTTGTAAATGAGCTGCTCCTCTGCAACACTTTACAGGAAAGCACTTTCCTTTGCCATCTGTTATCCAGTTGTTTTAACTGGCTTTCCAGTTATTTGGAGCAGTCATTTACAAGAACCTTTTTAACCTCCAGAAAATGAAATCATTGAAGCCTCACTGGACTCCCCGTGCCTAAAAACTGGGGGGTTGAGGCTTAAAATTCCTGAGAGAGGAGCAGGAATTTGTAAATCAGCAACAGGCAACCTAAAAATTGCCAGAAGTCTTCTTTTTTGAAAGTTCTGAGCGCATTTGTTTATTTGGAGAAAGTAGTTTGGGGGATCTGGGGATGATTTTTCATCTCTAGGTCACTTTTGGGACATGTGCCATTATCAGCCAGGGGCTGGTCAATGGAAATGGACTTTGAGACTAAAAATGGATTTGTCAAACACAGAGATCGTGGAATTATGGGATGGTTTGGGCTGGGAGGGACCACAAAGCTCATCCAGGGCCACACCTGCCATGGGCAGGGACACCTTCCACTGTCCCAGGCTGCGCCAACCTGGCCTTGGACACTGCCAGGGATGGAGCAGCCACATCTTTTCTGTGCCAGGGCCTCCCCACCCTCCCAGGGAACAGTTCCTTCCCAACATCCCATCCAGCCCTGCCCTCTTTCCATTTAAAACCATTTTTCCTCATCCTGCCACTCTCTACCCCTAAAAAAACTCTCTCTTCCTTCTTTTCATGACCCCTTTAATCCCTGGAAGGGGCTCTCAGGTCTCCTGGGGTCCTTCCTTTCTCCAGGCTGAACACCCCCAGCTCTCCCAGCCTCTCAGATATTCCCAACCTTCCCAGAAAAAAGATCATTCACTGAAAGTTCCGTTTCTGAAGGGTTCAGGTGTCCCTCATCCACTGGGGTCACCTGCAGGCTTTCCCCATGGAAGATGTTTTGGGATCACCCACAAACCTCAGCACTTCAACTTCCGGGCAGATAAGATCATTTTAAGAGGATAAGAAATGTTTGGGAATGAAGGAAGGGATTAAAAAACTAAAAAAAATAGGGGCTGGGAGAGAATTGTTTTTCTCCGCGCCCTTTTCCTGCTCTCTGCCACAACCCAAAGCTCTGCTCCTCCTCCTTTTCCCTCGTGTTGGGGACATCTGTGGTACAAAAACACTTGGCAGGTGGCAGCTCTGGCTGTGGCACGGATAAACACCAACCAAGCCCCTCCTGGGGTGCCAAAAATGGGAATCTGGGCATCTGGGAAACAACAGCCACCATGGGAAGCTCCAGGATTTTTCCACGTTCAGATGTTGGTGCTGCTGGAGGAGCCTGACCCCGCTCTGAGGTGCCAGAGCTGCCACACCACGGCTTTCCTGGGAAGTGGTGCTGGGCACAGACCCCCTGGCACAGCATCAGGAGAGAGCTGGGCAGAGATCCTGCAGCCTTCCCACTGGGAAATGAGGGAGCTGCAGTTGGGAATGCTGGGACTGCTGTGGCAGGATCAGGGTTTGGCTCCCTGCTGTCCCAAATCCCCTCTCCCAGCCACCCTTGGCACCCTGAAGTGTAAAAATCCTCCTGTGTCCCCCATGAGGTGCCCAACCTGAGGTGCCCCCCTGCTTTCCCTCTTATCCCATGGGGTGGAGATGTGTCCTGTCCCACCAGGGAGCTTCCAAAGGGAATTTAGGTTGCATCTCAAGGAAAGGTTCTTCTTTCCCCAGAGGGTGCTGGGCACTGCCCAGGCTCCCCAGGGAATGGGCACGGCCCCGAGGCTGCCAGAGCTCCAGGAGCCTTTGGGCACCGCTGCCAGGGATGCCCAGGCTGGGATTGTTGGGGGGTCTGGGCAGGGAGAGGGCTTGGATTTGGGTGATCCTTGTGGATCCCTTCCAGCTCAGGATATTCCATGATTTCACGGGGAGCAGAGGGAGGTAAGATTGTCTTGCCTTGCTGGAAGTGCACGGGCACAGGGAAGTGGGAATGTTGGCTGGATTTCTTCTGGAGACAGCCAGTGGGAAGGGAAAAAAATCCAGCAGGAGGGAGAGACAGAAATCCAGTGGAATTATGGATGGCAAGGGGAAAAATCAACATGAGGGCAGTGCTAGAAAACAGGGAGACTAAAGAGGAAAAAAGGGATTTAATAAGAAATTAAATATAGTGCCTATCCCGTGTCCTGGGAGGGGGGCTTGGGTCAGTAATTCAAGGAGCAGGTTTCCTTCCAGCTGGGAAAACAGATTCCTTCCTTTTTAAATTGAGTAACAGCTTCGAAAACGTGGATGGGAATTACAGGCCAAAAAAAAGATGTTCACAAAGCCAAATTTGTTCTGTGGGGTGTGGAGAGGGACTCAGGGATCTCCTGGCTGGTGCTGTAGGAGCTCTTCCAGGTGGCAAGAGCCCCTCAGGACCACCCAGTGCCACCCCAGCAGCACCAGCATCACCCCAAACCCTGTCCCCAAGGGCCACATCCAGACTCCTCCTGAACACTCCCACAGACAGTGACTCCACCACTCTCTGGGCAGCTCATTCCAAGGCCTCACCACTCTGCCAGGGAAAAATTGTTCCCAAACTCCAAGCTGAGCCTCCCCTGGTGCAATTGGAGGCCATTTCCTCTTCTTCTTTTCCCTGCCCCCTCCTGTCAGGGAGTTGTGCAGAGCAATGAGGTCCCCCCTGAGCCTCCTTTTCTCTCCCAAACTCCCCCAGCTCCCTCAGCTGCTCCTCCCAGGATGTGTTTTCCAGACCCTGGACAATCCCAGCCATCTTCAGGAAGAGGAGACATCTCCCCAGTTGTGTTGCACCTCAGCCAGAGAGAGTATCAAAAAAAAAAAGAAGAAGAAAATCAGGTTCTAAATGTTCTGAGTTTTCTGAGTATTTAGAAAAATAAGACAAATTATCAGTGTAAAAGAAACAATGGAGGTTTTTCATTATTATTTTCACCCCCCAAACTTTTATCAGAATATATTGAGCGTTTCCATCGATAATAAAACACGAGGAAAGTGGAGTGTCCCAGTGGCATCACTGGGAAGTCCTTACAGATCCCCCAAGGGATGGTATCTCCCGTTTCTACAGCAAATCCAACACTTTTTAGGGAACTTCCAGGTGCCTGGAGTCGATGGGAGGCTGATCATTGACATCCCTGGTGCAGGAGTTTCACTCAGGAACTCTGTCAGATGTTGGGAAATATTTTCTAATTGATTTTCTTGTTAAACATGACCAAACTCCCTCTGTTTGTGCCCCTGGATCCTTCAGGATCCTCTTCCTTCCTTCCCATGGTGCTGAGTCAGCACTTTCCAGAGGCCTTTTTGGAGGAGTTATGGAGATTACTTTCTGATGGAAATCCCTAATTTGGGAAGAGCAGGCGGTTCTGATTCCAGCTGGAGCCTGCACTTGATTCTGATGGAAACAGAGCAGCTTTGGACTCAAATTCCCAGAATTTGGCAAGCGGGAAATATTCCAGGGCCATTCCAGCTCTCCCAGGAGCGGATGGGATGCTGGCTGTTGGTTCCAAAAGGAGCAGGCTGGAATGAAATAGGATATTATGGAAAACAAGATATCCCTGTAATCCTTCGAATTCGATCACTTCAAATTCAAATTCCTTCAATGAGGGGAAAAAATCCGAGCAGCAAAAGGAAAGAACTGAGGAGAGAAAGAACCAAAAATCCAGAAGAGAGAAAAATGTGCAGAGGAGGAAGAAGTTCAGAAGGGGAGGAACCCAATCCAGAACCAATTTTTCCAGAACCAACCAAACCCAATTTTTCCAGAAATTGGAAATTTAGAAATTTCCAATTTCTAAAGGAAAAGAAAGTGGACATAGATAAGAATGCCCAGGGCAGGGGGTTGGAACTGGGTGATCTTTAAGGTCCTGTCCAACCCAAACCATTTATAAGAAAAATGAATCTTTTCCATCCTTCTGTGAGGGGAAAAATGGAAGAGGAAAGGGCTCTGGAAATTTCTCATTCCTTTATAGATGTCCAGACCTCTGTGCTTTACTTGAACATCCCAACAACAAACAAATCTTGGGAAGGTGAATTTTATTGAAATAAAAATTGAGTTTAGATTGGTTTTGCCTTGAGACCAGAAACACCAAACAAACATCTTCCACTTATTTCCTATTTTGTGTCCTTGGCTCTTGGTCATCATTTAACCACAGCTGAGTCCAACCTCCTCAGAGAAGTCCCTGGTGGTTTTTCCGTGCCCACAGCTGACCCTGGTGATGAGGAAGGTTGGATGATGAAGTGGTGCCCAGCTCTGGTTCCTTTTCTCCCGTGGATTAATGGGAAGTTGTGATTTCAGGCTGAGCTTTTCAAACTCCCCGGGGTTTTCTCTTGAATTTCACAGCCTGGTGGCCCTGGGAGGACTTCTACAACTGTTTCTTCTCTGTAATGGCCTCATGAGACAAAAATAAAATGCTCAGTTCCTTATTTTGGCTTTAAAACCAGCTCAGCCACAGCACGTGCTGCCCATCTCCAGCAGCAGCCGTGCTTCTGCATTCGGGGAAAACCTCCCCAAATTGGACTAAAAACTGATGAGGCAGAAGCAAATTGTGAGAACTTCAGGGTAGAGCCTCCACTGGGCTCTTCCACCAAAACAAAATCCAGCTGCTCACAAGTAGCATGAGTTTTATTCTTCATAATTGCTTGAGATTTCCACAGAGTCGTAAAATTTCTTTTAAAAACACTTTTTTTTTCCCTTTGGAGCATCAAAATTCCTCTTTGCCGTGATTCCTGTGGAAATTTTGGCTTGAATTGGAGCAATCCTGTGGCTGATCACCCCCTGCTGTTGTTTTACCCATCTCTTGTGTGTCACCAGCTCAGCTCAGGACCTTTCTTTCCTGCTTCAGCTTCAGGAGACCAAATCCATGTGGAGGTAAAATCTGAGTGATCTTCAAAATTCCTTCAAAGTTTCAAGTTCTCACTGAGTCATTCCCTCAGCCATGAAGTTTTTGGAATCCCCCCAGATTAATTTGATATTGATATGTCTAAAAAAGGAGGGAGGTGGTGGCTGGGTTGGAACAAGAGGAGATTTGAGCTTGAGAGCCAGTAACGAGGAGCAAAGATTTATCACAAGGCAGAAACAGCTCCAACAGCAGACCTGGAAAGTGTAGGGACAAATAATCCCAGAATCCCAGAGTCCCTAAGGCTGGAAAAGATTTCCAAGGTCATCGAGTCCAAGCTGTGCCCGATGCCCACCTTGTCCCCAGCCCAGAGCACTGAGTGCCACCTCCAGCCCTTCCTTGGACACCTCCAGGGATGGGCACTCCAAACCTCCCTGGGCAGCCCCTGCCAAGGCCTGAGCTCCCTTTCCATGGGGAAATTGCTCCTGGTGTCCAACCTGAGCCTCCCCTGGCCCAGCCTGAGGCCGTTCCCTCTCCTCCTGTCCCTGTTCCCTGCGAGCAGAGCCCGACCCCCCCCGGCTGCCCCCTCCTGTCAGGGAGTTGTGCAGAGCCACAAGGTCCCCCCTGAGCCTCCTTTTCTCCAGCCTCAGCCCCTTTCCCAGCTCCCTCAGCCTCTCCTGGGGCTCCAGCCCCTTCCCAGCTCCGTTCCCTTCCCTGGACACGCTCCAGCCCCTCCAGGTCTCTCCTGCAGGAGCCACAACTGGACACAGCCCTCGAGGGGCCTCTCCGTGCCCAGCACAGAGGGACAATCCCTGCCCTCCATTCTCACAGACCTCTCACTTCATTTCTGTTTTGTCTCTGGCTTTCCTGAGCCTGAAATTCTTTCCCAGGATGCACAAATCCAGCGGTGACTTTGCTCTGGGACCAGGGCCAGACCCGTGGGACCCGTGGTGACTGTCCCAGTCCCCTCCTGGCTGCAAATCCCCCAGCACAACCCCTGCCTCCTGCAAAGCCCTCTCCTTGTGCTGAGCTCTACCAACCAAACCACGGGATAACGTGTCAGGACTCGACTCCCAAAGCATTCCACAGGTATTCAGGGAATTCCGACAGCTTTGCCAGGTCAGGGGCTGAGAGCTGCTGGCATCCCTTGATCACCCAAAGTTACGGAATGTTGGGATGATATTTTATTGCAGGGCCTGTTTTCCCTGCTCAGGTGGGAGCTCTTTTCTCCTTTCCTCTGGGAATGGTTTTGTTGTGCCAATGTTGGGCCGTGCAGGCAGAGATTGTGCCCAGGTTCTCACATTCCTGGGTTTTGCAGTGGTATCCTGGGAAAAGATGACTTTCCTGATGAGAGGAGAGATGAGTAACCAGCAGTGGCAGCATCTCCGAGCAGCTGTGCCATGGATTTTTGCCCTGAGATTTGTGGAATCCGGCAGAAAACTGAGCCAACCTCTCAGCACAGCTGTCCCTGCCACTTCCCAGGAAATCTGTGCTCCGAATGAATCAGCTGGGAGTGAACAGGGAGAGATTTTCCCTCATTTCCACACTGACTGCTCTGAGTTTGGGACAGAGAGTGGAACAGATCCATGGAATCACAGATTCCTAGAAAACAAAAGCTGTTTTCCAGCAATATGAAGGCGCTGGAATTATGAAAGGAAGAGAATTCCTTGTGTTTGGTGCTCTGCAGGTGGGGAGGTGCAATCCTGAGTGAGCAGAGCTTCCACACCACCCCTCTTCCTGCTGAATTATGTGGAACTGGAGTTAAAATCCCCCAGCAAGATGCCAGATTAGCAGGAGAGAGATCCAAGGCTTTTCCTCATGGCCTGGCAAGCAAAGAAGGTCATCAAGGCCTTTTCCAGCCTCTTTTTTTGGCTTCCTTCATTGTAAATTTAATATTTATGCACCCAAAGGCCCATCAGGCCCCTCAGCAGTGACTGGGAATGGGTGAGGATTCCCTCAGCCCTCTGTTTCCCAGGAAAGGAAGGGAATTTCTCCAGGAAATCAGTTTCTCACTTGAACATAAAAAACCACTCTTGTCCTGTAGCTCATCCCAGTGCAAAGCCAGGCCTGGTTTAACTGGGAGATTGTGGATCATGGGGAATGTTTCAGCAGCACCACATTTTAGGGAAGTGACTTTGCCTCATTCCTTCAAAATTCCCAGGTTGGAATTCCCAGTGAGGGAAAAGGGACACGAAGCTTCCCAGATGTGTTGCGACCTCCTGCACTTCACATGAGATGCTCTGGGAGATTCTCTGCTATTGATGGGCCTGAGGAATTTTTCAGGTCGGATTTTACTCCTTTGCCAAGTTTCTTCTGGGGATTTCTTTGCTTCCCTTTTAGGGTTTCACCATTATCCAGCCAGAGCTCATTTTTTTCCCGGTTTGGAAAAACTGTGGGGAAAAAGGGGTGAGTGGGACACACTTTCAGCTGCCCACCCCTCCTGTCAGTCCCCTCACAGGTGATTTACACCTCAGTTCTTTCCACTTCTCAAACACAGACAATTCTCCGAGCTGTGTGGTGAAAAGTGCGGGATTTGCTGCAGAAAATTAGGGAATGAGGTGGTTTTGGGATCACAGTTCAGTTCCCAGTGCCTGCAGAGGCTTGGAGGCTGAAATGTATTCTCTTAGATCAATTTGCTCCCTTTCACACTGGGCTTTCTGACCCGTGAAATGTGGGGTTAAACATTTTAGTGTCTCTGTCCAGGAGGGCACGGCTGAAGTGATTTATCCCAAATCCCAAGGCCAGCAGGGAGAGGAGCTGTGTTCCCATCATCCAACCCTTCCTCTGGCCCCAAGTGTCCCACAGGTGGGATTTTGAGAGCTGGGAGGTTCAAAAAGCAGCTTTTCGAGCCACCCCATCTTGTCTCTGTCACACACCACAAATGGGTCCTCAACCAGCAGAGCCTTTTCTTGCTTTCCCACTGGAAATGGGTGAGGATTCCCACCCCAAAATCAACTTGGAGAGGCACCTGGAGGAGCCCTGCCTGGAGCTGCCCCGTTGGAGATCTGACAGCAGTGGTTTGGTCTGGCCAGGCCACCTCTGAAGTTTTTTTCTCCCTCTGTTCCATTAGTCCAGAGAAGCCTAAATGTGATCCTAAAACTGAAGAAAGCTTTTCCATACTTTCCTTTGAGGGGATTTGTTTTTTACAACAGAGTGACCAGGCCAACGAGGGCTTTGTGCAGAGGAGGTTTCCAAGATCTTCAAGGTCTCCATGAGGTCTCAGCACTGGTGAGGCCACACCTCAGTTCTGGAGCCCTCACTTCAAAAAAAGGACATTGAGGTGCTGGAGCTTGAGAATCCCAAATCCTAAGGATTGGAAGAGACCTTCAGGATCATCCAGTCCCACCATCAGCACCCCAAAACCGTGTCCCCAAGGGCCACATCCAGATTTTTCCTGAATATTTCCAGAGATGGTGACTCCACCACCTCTCTGTGCAACTCCTTCCAAGCTTTTTTTCACTGTAAAAGAAATTCTAATATTTAATGTGAATATTCCCCTGGAAGTTTGTCCATCCTCAAGCCATTACTCCTAAAAAACTGGAAAACTCCAAGGAATTTCCCAGCTTTGAACTGGTATCTTGGCTTTAAAACTGGTTTTTCTTCCTGATTTCAGAGCACAATGCTCTGAGCTTCCTGAAATAAACCCCCATCAACTTTATCTGGAGGAATTTTGATTAAGAATGGTAAAGCGAAATCTGAATTTCTCATCTTGGCCTGTCCCAATTCCCTCCTTGACAAATCCAGGGACACACAGACAGATTGGGCCATTTCCAGAGGAGTTGCATCAGCAGCAACCCAGAGCAGGTTTTGGCTCTTCCCTTCTGCAGTTGCTTCATCCATCCCCCCTCAACACCACAAATATTGGTGCTATTTTAACCTAATTATGTTTTTCTTTCTAAACCCAGCCCCATCGGAAGCTTCCTGCCCTTATTTGGGTGAGTAACAAAGGAGAAATATGATTTTTTTTTTTTTTTTTTTCCTTCTTTCCCTTTTAAGTTGTTCAACTTCAACACTAATAAAGGTATTATGTGGAGTCATCTCCAAACTATATCCCATATATCATTCCCAGATAAAGATCTTTGTCTGGGACTTTGTCTGAGGAGGATAATGTTTCACTCCTGGCGCCTGGGAGTCTCCTCTTTCTAACATAACACATATTTGTTATACTCTTACTAAACCTAGCTGGCTTCAATGCCCAAAAATCAGTTTGCACTTTGATTTTTCGAGCCAATTAACGAAGCTCATCAGCCCATTCCTTCTCCTCTGGCTGCTGGATGCGAAGAAAACACTGGGAATTGGTGGAGGAGGTAGGATAAGGTTTGTGTCCCACATCCCATGAGGATGGAAGTTGTGGAGCGGTCCCACAGCAATTTGGGTGCACTTCAAAACCCCCACGGGGTCGTTTTCTTCGGTGGGAATTAGGGAATGGGAATTAGGATGTGCCTGTGAGAAATCAATCCCTGCAGGAATCACAGATTCTCCTTCAAATTTGGGTGAGTTCTGGGAATAATTTAAAACCCCGGAGCTCCAGTGTTGAGACAACACCAAAACTTTGCCCGGTGGATTTTGGATAAAAACTCTTTGGGTGTTTTCATGTCGTATTTGGGTGTTTTCATTTCGGTTTTTAAGACCTAAACAAACTTGTGTGTATCCAAAATATGAGGGATGAAAGTGGAGAAGGAACCTTAAAAGCCTGACACGAGGCTGGGAATTTGAGGGGAGTCTCCCAGGTTTTCCTCCTGTGCTGACGCATCCCCAGCAGCACAAATTCCTAAAGGAGAAAAATTAAAGGAGTTAAGTGAGATCTACTGAAGGCACACTAAAAAAAAAGTGCAAAAGTAAATTGTTGAAAGCTCTTGCTCATCATTTATAAATTGTTTTATTTGATGAGTAGTTCCCAAAGTTAAAGTATTTAACTAACACTTAATAAAATCTCTTAATTTAAAAAAAAAATTTAAAAACTCCAAACAGGGTTCTTATGTCCCTGAGATCCAGGTGGTCCCACGAGTTTTATCCTGCAGGATTGGCTCCAGGAAGGTGGCAAGCAGCAGATTCCAGCCCTTCCAGAGGATTCTCCTCATCCTCCAGAAGTGCTGGAGCTCTGCAGCCCCTTGGAAGGAGCCTCTGCAGGGCTGAGACCTGAGCAGAAGGGGGTGGAACGAGCCCAACAATTTAAGCTGGGTGACAGCACGAAAAAAAACCAGATCTGGAGGAAAACTTGAGCTCAGCTTAGTGCTGAGCTTAGCTTGGGAAATCATCTAACATCCACATCCCTGCAGCCACTAGGGAGCTGCCTGGTTCCATGGGATTTTCCCCCTCTGGTGTTTCAGTCCCAGCTCCAAAGTCTGGAGCTGGCAGAAATTCTCAGGATCGCTGGCATCCCATGGATTCTTTCCCTATAAACCACTCAAGGGTCTCAGTCAGGATATTTATCCCTCTGGGTTGCCCCATCCCATGGGGTATGGAATTGGGGTGAGGAGTTCCTGCCTGTTCCTCTCTCTGTCCCAAAAAGCAGCTGAGTGATGGAGCTGCTTCTCCAAGGCAAATTCACTTCCTTGCTCCTCCACTTGTCCCCAGATGTGTGGAATTCTTTCATTTTATTTAGGATCCCACGGTGAAAAATTCTAAGAAATCTGGGAATTACATCTGCCAACTGCGGCAAGGAATCTCCTGCATGATTTTATTTTACTTTATTTTATTTTACTTTACTTTATTTTTCTTTATTTTACTTTACTTTACTTTATTTTACTTTATTTTTCTTTATTTTACTTTACTTTATTTTACTTTATTTTTCTTTATTTTACTTTACTTTATTTTACTTTATTTTACTTTACCTTATTTTACTTTACTTTATTTTACTTTATTTTACTTTA
>VZRV01002216.1:20092-57614 GCA_013398115.1 Falcunculus frontatus
TTTTGTTTTGTTTTATTTTATTTTATTTTCATTTCTATCTCTTCCCACCTGTTCTCCCAGTAGTTTGAGTGAGAGAGGGAAAGAGGGACTTACTAGATTTAAAAATGTGTCTTATTGGAGGTAAATATCAAATAAAGTGAATTCCTCCCTTCTCCTGGATTCCTTGTATTTTTTTCCTGTTGGAAATCCTTATCATTGCTCTTTTCTAAACCTATCCAATGCTTTGTGCACTTGCCAGCCAAATGCTGGAAGAAATCACTGTGGAAAACCCAGAATTTTTTTTGTGGGTTTGTTTGTGGGGGTTTGGGAGTGGGGTTTGGATCAATGCTGTTCTCTGGAGAGCAGGGGAAGGAAAAAGTGGGATTATTCCTCGTAAAAACTCTGGAAAAGGGGTTGTCCACTGATTAATGGTCACGTGGATCACCTGGATAACGTGGAATTATAACAAATATAATGAGGAATTGTCTCTCCTCGAAAAATGACTGTGGGAACCATTATCAAAGGTGGGAAGAGTCCTTCAGGATCATCCATTTCCATCATCACCCCAAACCCTGTCCCCAAGGGCCACATCCAGACTCCTCCTGAACACTCCCACAGACAGTGACTCCACCACTCCCTGGGCAGCTCATTCCAAGGCCTCACCACTCTGCCAGGGAAATTTTCTTTTCCAATCTCCAACCTGCCCCTCTGCATTTGGTGGCCCCATTGGAGCTGGAGGAACGACCCAACCACTAAAATGATGTCAATTCCAGAAGGATAAACCCAACAACACCCACCTGGCACCTTCCATGGCTCTTCTCCAGGCCCTTTGGAGGAGCAGCTGGGGCTCAGCTGCCCCCGGGCCGCTCACATCCTTGGGGGAATTCCGATGGATTGGATGATGAATGCTGTGCTTTAAGGATATTATTCAGCATTTCATCTGTCCAAGAGCCCTTCTGGACGTGCTGTCCTCGGTGTCACTGCCCTGAGTCACAGCTCACGAGGGAAACAACTGGGTTTGCTTTGGGCTCTCAGCCCAGCATCCAACCTCAGCACTTTTCTTTCGGTCCACCTGGCCTCAGCTTTCTTCCAAATTTTCCCAGGAGCTTGTTGAAATAACGCTGAGGTTTTCTCGTTTTGTGTTTGTGGAGGTGATGGGGAAATTTCCTGCAGGAGAAAAACAACACGTGGGGAATCAGGGCAGTGTTTTCTTAGCCTAAATAAATTTCTTGTGCTTTCAAAACAGAGTCACATAGAAAATGTAGTACGAAAACTGCTCCCCCACCCCAAAATCCTTCTGGAAGAGATGAAGAACATTTTTGTACCTGGTCAAAGAATGGTTTTGTTGGTCCCACAGCCCCCTCGTGCTTTTGTTGTCAGAGAATTTTTAAATCCGTTCCAGACCAGGAAAGGAGTAAAACAAGACACAAAAGTGTGTGAAGAGGAATCGAGAAATGGAGAAAGGTTCATGTTGGTTTTTGGGAACTGGTCTCAAGTGTTTGGGTCATTTTATCCATAGTGAATTCATGGAATCTTGGAATCATGGAATGGTTTGGGTTGGGAGGGACCTTAAAGATCATCTTTAAGGATCATCATGGTTCCAAAACCATGCCAAGGGCAGGGACGCCTTCCACTGTCCCATTGTTCCAACCATCACGTGCACTTCCATGGAAGTATTTTCACTCCATGATGGACATCAGAGATCTGAAGCTGGGACAGTCCCTGGCTACTGACAGCACCAGGCAGACAAGGGAGCGTCCACTGGCCTCCAGAAGGCCACAAAACATCTGAAATGTTGGCTCCCACCCACCTATGGATGCAGCCACGACCCTGCCTGTCTCTTCCCTGCAGCCTTTACAGGACTCCTGAGCCCAGGAATGTTTCCTGAGTCCATTCCAGGTGGGATTCCAGCCCTGTTCCCAGCTTGGATGTCAGACCCTCAGTTGGGTTCCTGTTCTTGGTCTCCATCTACCTCCAGTTCCTTCTCCTGTCCTCAGCTGCCTCCTCCATCCTGATCAAGACCCTCTCAGGCTTCCAGGAAATCCAGGAGCAAACAGAACCCATCACTGGTGCCTCTGAATCTTCCATATGAAGCAGAAAATCAACAAATCTTTGCAAACAGCACTCGGTGACCGAGCACAAATCAGGCCACAACCCTGGAGATGTTTCCTGGTGGTTCTTGAACCATTCCTGCAGCTCCTGCCTGCCACATCCTCACTTCCCAGAGATTCCAGGAGATTTCCAGAGATTCTCTGGAATCCCAGAGATCTCAGGTCATTTAAGAAGGGCCCTGGTGCTGAATTGCTGAAAACCTCATTTAGATCCCTCAGGAGGTGCCTGTGAAGTGGCACCAGACTGCAGCAGCTGGTGGCTCCTCAGGCCAACAACAGCGAGTGACAGAGCACTGAAGAGCTTGAAATTCTCATCTCATCTGTCCCTGCAGCTCTGGAAGAAGAGGTGACAGCCAGGATGGTGCAAGACCTCACTTTTGTCCCAGTTCTCAAGCGTTCGCTGTTGCATTCAAAAAGAAAAACACAAAGAAAGAGCTCCTTTGCCAGCCAAATATTTTTGAAATATGAGACAGAAGTGCAGAGTCAGATTGACTGGATTTATTTTAGAGAGTTAAAAATAGTGTTAAGAATTAGAGATCACAGTCCAGAAAAAGTTTTGTCCTTCATGAATTTACTGAAAAGGGATAATTTATCCAGGATTCAAGTTAGGAAAAATTCAATATACACTTTAAAAAAAAAATCTTGATTTAGTACAACACTGAAATTCAAAATTATGTGGGCATGAATTAAACGCACACAGATGATTTTCTTCTTCTGCTTCTGCACAATCCATGAAAATCTTAGATGGGATATTGGAAAGGAATTGTTCCCTGGGAGGGGGGGGAGGGGCTGGAACAGAATTCCCAGAGCAGCTGTGGCTGCCCCTGGATCCCTGGCAGTGTCCAAGGCCAGGTTGGACACTGGGGCTTGGAGCAGCCTGGGACAGTGGAAGGTGTCCCTGCCATGGCTGGAGGTTGGATCTGGATCTAAATTATCTTTAAGGTCCCTTTTAAGCAAAATCACTCCATGAATCTGTGATTTTCTGATTCAAACAAGGCTCTGTGTGATGGTGCTCGGGACACTGAGCCAACCCTTCCCAATGGTCACAGATGACTCCTGATGTTAAAGTTGAGCTTCCTCAGAAGTTTTTTCCAAGCTGGAGCCCCGTGGCAAAAGCTGGGAAGCCAATTTTGGCAGCGAGGCAGCAAAAACCTTAAATAACTTCAGCTGTTTTACCACAATTAGGCCTAGAAAATTCACTTTTCACACCCAGCAGTTGAGCTCATTATCCTATCTCCTGCGAAAACACAACGGGGGCATTGCTTGACTCGTGAAGAGCAACAACAAAGGGCAATTGCTGAGCTGAGATGTCGGGAGAGAATTTCAGTGCTGAGGTGAAGGCTTTGATGTGGCACAGAACGGTGGCTCAGACAACAGGTGTTGCACTCCATCCACTCGGTGCAGCTGAAATTACTTGCAAAATCACTTTTTAAAAATGCAAATCTGCATTTAAATTAATTAAATGCACTCAGGCTCGTTGTTCATCCACCACTGGCTGGTGAAGCTGCAAAAGCAAAATGCAAACCCAGGCTGCAGCTTGTTAAAAACTGGGGAGATCCAACAGCAGTGGCTTCTGAGGCTCCAGGAGATCAAATCCAGATCAAGGGGGGGTTTTATTTCGAACTCGAGATTCGTTTGCCAGGCACAAACTAAACAAGGGTGAAAACAAAGCTCTTTTCTTCTCACCTTTCTCTTTTCCCACCCCTGGGGTGCTACAAAAAGAGCAGAGAGGCTCTGCCACCCCTTGTTCTGGTGGTTTGGTGTTTGTGTGGCAGCAGAATCGAGGATTTGCTGTGCTGAGCTCTCTGCAAACCTGGCCAGATTCTTTCCTGGAAGACTTACAATTTTTTGACCATAAAAAGCAGAGTTACATCTTAATAATTTCTTTTTTTCTCTTCAAAACTGACTGTGGTTCAGTGGGTCCAAACCCTGAGTGGGGATTCCTCTTCATTATTTAAATTCAGTGGGAAAATCAGGAATAGAATCGCGCTGGTTCTAAGCCAGCTCTAAAAAGCTCTGTCTATTTTAGAGTTTTACCTCAACATCTTTCAGGCACTTTTTGAAGTGTCCTCTCAGTTTCAGTAATTTTGGCTTCACAGAACATTCAAACTCCAAAATAAAGTCTAAGGGAGAAATAAAGGGGGATGGGAAAGGGACTGGAAAACACATCCTGGGAGGAGCAGCTGAGGGAGCTGGGAAAGGGGCTGAGGCTGGAGAAAAAGAGGCTCAGGGGGGACCTTGTGGCTCTGCACAACTCCCTGACAGGAGGGGGCAGGGAAAAGAGGAGAGGAAATGGCCTCCAATTGCACCAGGGGAGGCTCAGGTTGGAGATTGGGAACAATTTTTCCCTGGCAGAGGGGTGAGGCCTTGGAATGAGCTGCCCAGGGAGTGGTGGAGTCACTGTCTGTGGGAGTGTTCAGGAGGAGTCTGGATGTGGCCCTTGGGGACAGGGTTTGGGGTGATGCTGGTGCTGCTGGGGTGGCACTGGGTGATCCTGAAGGGCTCTTCCTCAGGGGAGATCCTCTGACACTTCAGGCACTGCAACCTGACTGGGAAGTGATAAAGTGGCATCAACATTCATATCAGGAGTTGTATTTTCCACAGTCCTTCAATAACCCCTGGTATGGAGCCTCCAGCCCCTTTCTTGTGGTTGTCCCATCCCTGGCAGTGTCCAAGGCCAGGTTGGACAGGGCTTGGAGCAGCCTGGGACAGTGGAAGGTGTCCCTGCCCATGGGATCATCTGAATAATCTTTAACCTTCTCACCTGACCCATTCCACGATTCTCTTTTACAACACAGCCACGCACACCTGAAATATTCCACGAGTTCCTTGCTGTGCCAAAACCCATCCTGGTGCTGGGGATGGATCCGATCCGATGCTCAGCTCTGCACTGGGATCACAGTTTTCCTTGGATTATCCAGCATTTACAAACCAACCCAGTTTTCAACAACTCAGCACCAACCTGAGCTCCTGCGTTGGAACTACGGCAGTCCAGGCTCGGATTTGGGAGAGGTTTTGGAAAGGCTGGGTCCTGACAGGTATCCCGTTGAGATGAGGAATTTAGGGCAGCTGTGAGCTATAAATAGCCACCTGTGACTTGCTGAAGATGGTGTGAGAGGCTGGGAAAACCCTCAGGGCAGGAAAATTCCTTCAGGAGCCAAAGGGCATCGAGAGGTGTCTGAACCAACATCAGGAGGTTCACGCTGCATAAATATCCGAGATTTCAGGATAATGAGCCTTTAAATGGTGTATATGGATAACATTCCAGTTCAGAGCTGTGTTTTTCCCTGCTGGGAAGAGAAATAATCCAGTGACTGCTCTGTGAGCAACTATTTTGAAGAGCATGTGGTCACCTCTAACAGGTTCTTCATAAAAGCTGTATCAATTCATTTTAACCTCTACAGAGCCAGGCTCCAAATTTCACCTCCATTTCCTTCACCCAACATTCCCAAATTAAATATCAGGAATTTAATCCTGGAGGAATTTAATCCCACTGGAGTGGGATGGGTTTTGTGGAGCTGCTTCTTCTGCAGCTGAGGGTTGGAACTGGTTGATTTTAAGGTCCTTCCCAACCCAGGTGATTCTGTGATTCTCTGATTTAGTTGGAAAAACCTTCCAAGATCATCCAGTCCATTCTCCCACCACTAAACCACATCCCCAAGTGCCCCTTCCACATGGCTTTTAAATCCCTCCAGGGATAACGAGTCAAGGACTTCCCTGGACAGCCTGGTCCAATATTTTCCAGTCCTTTCTGTGAGGAATTTTTCCCCAATATCCAATCTAAACCCACCCCCTGAGTTGTTTGGGGTGGCTGAAGAAGCAGGGAAGCAACAAGTGCCAAAGCACCAATTAGTGCCAGCCAAGATGGAACAAAGATAAGGGATTAAACCACAGAATCCACAGCTACTGAGCCTGGCCTGGTTTAACCACAGAGCACAGAGTCTCCAACCACAGCAATCAGATGATGTGACCAACATTCAGCACAGGGATCCGCAGGGAACAGCTCCGACACCGGGAAACCATTTCGGGAACGTTCATGTTCCGTGTCTGCAAACATCCCTCCAGAGCAGCCTCGCACGTGCTGGGCAGCTCTTCCTCTCTTCAGCTGCAGCAGATGTTTTTTGGGATGTGGTACGGATGGAAAAGATGAACCTGCTGGATTTTGGGGCACTGCAGTGTGAGCAATGTGTGCCTTTTTAGGGTTCCCCTAAAAGTGAACACTCACATGTGTTTTAGCTGCCCAGCTGGTCAAAAATTAGGCCTTAAATGGCACATCTGGTCTCAGATAATTCCCTCCACTTCTTCTTAGGACCTGTTGGAGATTTTAAATGAGTGGAGCATGAATGGAGCCACTCAGAGAGGAGGAGGCTCAGGGGGGACCTCATTGCTCTGCACAACTCCCTGACAGGAGGGGCAGTGAGGGGGGGTCGGGCTCTGCTGCTGTGTCCCAAGGGAAAGGAGGAGAGGAAATGGCCTCCAATTGCGCCAGGGGAGGCTCAGGTTGGAGATTGGGAACAATTTTTCCCTGGCAGAGTGGTGAGGCCTTGGAATGAGCTGCCCAGGGAGTGGTGGAGTCACTGTCTGTGGGAGTGTTCAGGAGGAGTCTGGATGTGGCCCTTGGGGACAGGGTTTGGGGTGATGCTGGTGCTGCTGGGGTGGCACTGGATGGTCCTGAGGGGCTCTTCCCACCTTGATGATTCTGGGATTCTGAAAAGTCTCCCCTCCTGACTCAAGCTCATGAATTCACCCCACTAAATCCCCTCATCCCACTCCACACCTTCCCTGGGGCCATGTCCTTGTCCAAATCCACTCTGGCATCTCAGAGCTCCCTCCCAACTCCAGGACAAACCTGTCCAGCCTCTCCCTGTGCTGCATTTCCAGCTCCACAGCTCCCAGTGAACACAAGGCCTGTTGTGCTCAGTGTAAATATCTGAAATAATAACGGGAAGCTTTTCATAGCCTTCAAAGCTCTGCCCTAGAACTTCCAGCTGCAGATCCCATGTGGATTTTATTAGGACAGGATGATATTGCAAGTTGGAATACAAGGTTTGCCTGAGCAATAAAAGGGGGCAATTCCCACCTATTTAAACTCCCAGCATCTTCTTACAGCTCATCACTGCTCGTAAGGGATTTCTGGGACTCTCGTTAAAGAGATTTGGGCCTCTAAAAAGCTTTTTTTTACTGAAGTGGATCAGTTTGTGAAGTTAAATAAAACACTGGTCTCTTTGTTCCTCTGCTCCCAGAAACGCCAGCTTTGGGGTTTCCTTGTCTTTTCTTTCACTGCATTGTTTGTTCTCTGTACCAGGGCAGGAGGAAGAATCCCTAAAAATCCTGCAGGAAGAAAGCTGAGAAATACTCCTTAAATAATCCAATCCATCTGTTTGGAATCAAAATCTGAGCAGCCACAATTTTGGGATAACCTGAGAGATTCAGGTTGTCTTTACCCATCCTAAACCATCCCTGTTTCATATCCCAAATCCCAAATATTAAATATTTCTCCCCTCTCCTGGTCCTTTCCCTCAGTTTCTGTGTCCTGCTGCCAGAAGGTTTTAAAAGGATGAAAGATGCTTTGTAAGTTAAGAACTATTAATGAGAACTGGAAATGGAAGAGAACAAAAATACGTCCTCAGAGGCTTTGAAGAAAAAGTCCTCGTGGTGGGAGATCCAAATTAAAACCAAACCTTCCTCAGGGGCACAGAAAGCTGGGATTTGAATGAGGTGGGTGGAGAAATTTAAATTATCTCAATATATAACAGGGGAAGCAGTGCTGGCCAGTGCAGATGGGGGGGATGGATGGATGGATGGATGGATGGATGGATGGATGGATGGATGGAGGATGGATGGATGGATGATGGATGGATGGAGGGATTTTGGGAAGGAATTGTTCCCTGGGAGGGTGGGGAGGCCCTGGCACAGGGTGCCCAGAGCAGCTGTGGCTGCTCCTGGATCCCTGGCAGTGCCCAAGGCCAGGTTGGACACTGGGGCTTGGAGCAGCCTGGGACAGTGGAAGGTGTTCTTAAAAATATCCTAACTCTTTCAAAGCCATCGATTTCTTTCCCTAGGGATGTTGCTCCCATTGCAGCTAAAGCTGAGCAGGGAACTGACCCTGCTTTAATTTGAGTGGAGTTGGATAAATAAACACCAAGCAGCTCTGGCTTTGTGGGAGGAGCTGCACCAAGAAATGTGGAGCAGAGAAACAGGTTGGTGCAGCTGGCTGGAACTTTTCCCGGGTTCTCACTGACCAGTTGGTAATTCCAGATGAATGCTGGTGCAGCAGTGGGATGTGCTGTGTTTGCTTCCCCACTCAGGCACTATCCCCACTCTGTTTTATCACCTGGTTCTTTATCTCTGTCCCCCACTGAGAGGGGAATTTATTGGATAAACCTGATCCAGTGCAACTCTTTGATATTCATTTAATTAAGAGGATAAAAAACCCTTTTCTAGGTCTTTATATTCTTCAGGCAACTCTATCACCAGATTTATTCCATTGAGATGATGTAACTCAGACCTCCCTCAGCACAGTTCCTTTATCCCATGAAAATTCAGATGGAGACTGTGAAGGCAATGCTTATTTCCCAAATATTTTATTATTAGTTAGGAACAAACCATTACCTTAATGATACCATTGATCTTTTTGGTTTTCCATTGGGAAGGAAAAGTTGAGGAATTCTGGTGGAATTGTCCACTCTCCTCCTGTGGTGCATAGAGTCAGTGCCAGAGCCCAGGAAAAAAATTATGGAATCATGGGATGGCTTGGGCTGGAAGGGACCTTAAAGCCCATCCAGTGCCACCCCTGCCATGGCAGGGACACCTCAAACTGTCCCAGGCTGCTCCAAGCCCCAATGTCCAACCTGGCCTTGGACACTGCCAGGGATCCAGGGGCAGCCACAGCTGCTCTGGGCACCCTGTGCCAGGGCCTCCCCACCCTCCCAGGGAATTATTTTTCCCAATCTCACCCTCCTCATGTGCAGGTGTCCATCAGGAGGGAAATTTCTGCCTCTTTCTCCTGTTTAGAGCCAGGCCAAATGCTCTTCCATGCCCATCTCCCAGTTCTCACTTTGGGAACACTTCTCCAAATGTTTTTACCTCTCCACGAGTGTGTTTGAATGTCGTGGCCATTAGTAATGATTGAAAAATAAAGAAGAAATGAGAATAATGCTACTGAGTTGAGCATTCAGTGGTAAAGAATTGTATTTTAGTAAAAAGAAAAAGAAGGAAAAGCAGGCTCAGAGTCATGTATTTATCTTCTTCTCTTCCACCTCACACCTGTTCCCCCCAACCCTGCTTTGTTGGCTTCAAAAAACCTGTTTTTCACTGTTTTGGGGTTTTTTTTGTGGGCGACTTTGTTGCATCTGAGTTTCTGAGAAAGAGGGGAGAAAACAGAGTAAAGTGAATAACTCAGAGCTGCAGCCAGGGTGGGTTTTGTGGTGCTCAACATTTATTTTAGAAAAGCTCTGGAGGGAACCTCAGACTGAGGCTTTGGGGCTTTGGGGGCTTTTTTTTGGTGTTGTTTCTTTGCTCATTGACAGTGGAAATGCTGCAGCAAAGCCCTGAGCCCTGAATCTCAGCCTGTCCTGCAGCTCATATCCATGGAATCTCTTCATCCCCTGCTTTTCCCTCCGATCCCACCCAAGCCAGGTGTCACCTCCCTGCCAGAGCAGCCGTGGGTTTGTTGGAAGGCCATGAGGAGAAAATATGGGCAGACAGGTGAGGAAAACCTGCCTGCAGCCCCAAATTCCACAGGGATGCTTGCAGGAAGCCCTGGAAACATTCAAAGCCAGGCTGGAAGGGGCTTGGAGCAACCTGGCCTCATGGAAGTTCCCTGCCCATGGGACTGGATGAGCTTTAAGGTCCATTCCAACCCCAATCATTCCACAATTCTGTGAGGACAGGCTGGGCAGGCAGAGGAGCACTTGGGTTGGGATGAGTCTGATCCATGGTCTCAATTTGCGGTGGAATTTTGAAGAGGAGGGGTTTTTTTCGTGGATGAGAAGCGCGAGCAGGAACAGCTGCCGACTGCTTGGAATATCAGCGGCGTCTTGAGAGGTTCAAGTCCACACAAGTTGGCCCCGAGAGCTTTGACCTCTGCCTTGGAGTGTAAGATGAGCCTTCAGTGCAGGCAGCTGATCCCCTGTGCCAGTAAGGGCAGTTCAGAGGGGGTGAGATGACTCATGAGGGCGTTTTGGGGCCCTCCTGATTCCTGAAAATGTGGTTCCTTCTCCTTCCCCCACCCAGGCTGACCAGGAGAGCCCTGGTTTTAAACTGGTGCTTCCTCGGTGTCTGCCCGAGGTGAGGGGTCAGCCCCGGCGAGGGGAAAGAGAAAGAGTCTCCTCTGCTGAGGAACACACAGAGAATCTTGGAATCATGGAATGTTTTGGGCTGCAACTTAAAGATCATCCAGTGCCACCCCTGCCATGGGCAGGGACAAATTCCACTGTCCCAGGCTGCTCCAAGCCCCAGTGTCCAACCTGGCCTTGGGCACTGCCAGGGAAGGAGAGTCCACAACCTCTCTGGTGTTCCCTCCCAGGGAACAATTCCTTCCCAATATCCCATCTAACCTTGTTCTCCTTCAGTTTAAGGCTCTTCCCCTTATCCTGTCACCACACAAAGCTCCCTGCTCCCCATCTGGGGCACATTTGAGGACACCAGATGCCTTTTCCTGCTAGAACCCTGCACAGCTCCCCTGCCGTGACCCCAGCACTCAGTGGGTGCCACAGAGATGTTCCTGTTCCTCAGGGAAATTCAGGCTCTGCTGATTCACACTGGTTGAGGAGAAAGTGCCAAATCTCTTCTTGTACCTCCCTCACTAGCTGGGATTTTCCAACTGGTTATTAGAGGTGATTCCCATTTATTAAAGAAAGGCCATGAGCAATTTTTGATACGTTGGTGGTTTTGCTACTCATGATGTGAGGTGATAACAAATGAGAGATGAGATGAAAAACTTCATGGTGTTTGTAATCTCATTGTTTCCCAGGAATAATTAGTCAGCTTCCTTTTGGGTTTTTGTGGGTGTTCTCCTTGTGTCAGGAAAGAAAGTGAAATATTTCTAAGAATACGAAGATGTAATGATAAAATCCTTGACGAGCAGGAAGAGATGAAGATGAGTTTAGTGCTTAATGGGGGGAGATGGATCAAAATCCCTCTTGGATTTTGAGGGATGGAGGTGCCTGTTTGTAGAAACATCATTTTGTGGCAGGAATCGTGCTGGTTTTGATGGAGCTTTTTGTGGGAAAAGACCTCCTGGCTCGAGGGATAGGCCAGGATTGACACGGTGGTTGGTTGCTGGTGGCTTTTTTTTTGCTTTTCCAGTTTATCTCCCTTTTCTCCCTGCCATCTTCCAACTTTCCTTCTTCCTCACACCCCAAAACCACTTTGTGTCCATCTCATATGGAGGTTTCTCCTAAAGCCTGAGCAACAGAAAGGAGATTTCAGGATCAGGAGCTCTGGATTCGAGTCCTACCTGGCGATTCTGGGCACAGGGAGGTGAAGAACTTCACTCCCCACTGCCTGAGAAGCAAACAGCCAGGGCTGCTTCCTCCCTGCAAACAAAAAACTTGGAAAAACAGGCACTAAAATTCCAGTGCTCATCCTTTTTCATCCAGTATTGTGCAAGGAAGATCTCCTGGAGATCTGGAGCGATTTCCCCTCACGGCACATCCTTGCCTGAAGCAAAGCCTCTTGGAATCCTTGGGAAGTTTTCCTCATTCCTTCAGGTCCCTCCAGGCTCTCCCCACTGCTCCCACATCCCAATCAATCTCTTCCTCAGGATTTCAAGATTTCCAAACCCGCTGTTTCAACAGAACGAGGATTTTCGACACATCCTGCCCAGAGGGCTCCCGTTGCCCTTCCCATGGGGAATATTTTTCCTCACCCTGGGAGAAGCAGCAATCCATTCTCTTGGAGTTGGGAAACATCACCGAGCCATTGCTGCAGATCCCTCAAATATTTATTTATGTCTAATTACGCTTTTTTTGGACCAGATTCGAAGGCTGAACATCAATTGCTTAATTTTTCTGCTCTGGTTTCAGCTCCAATTAAACAACCCAACTTCAGCTGGTGCAGTTGGAATAATTCTTATATTTCTCTGTTTATTTCTTTAGTTTTTTGGAAAATTATGTACTTTTTTCCTGACTTCTGCCTGATGTATGAAGAGATAAGATTTTTTTTCCTATATTATTATACAGAATATTTTTAGAAGCAAAACTGATGGGTTTAGGGGTTTTTACATATAATTTAGTAGTCATCAAATATTTGATTTTCCACTTGAAGTGAGGATTATCCCACAAGTCCACAAGGTACATGATGAGAGGGATTATCAGACTATTGGTCTATTAATGCCACTAAATCAACACCCCCTTTTAAACTTGTATTTATCTTCTCATGGATCGATTGATTTCAAGAAGCCCAAACTCTTCCTTCTTCATTTTTTCCTTCCCTCATGTTCCTAAATAATCATTAAAACACATTGTGGTTTAACAGGCCTATAAATCATGCCCAGGGAAGGGCTTTACTTGGGATGTGCTTCTCCCCTGGTGAGGCTTGGGAAAACCTTGGATCCACGCCAAGGTTTAATTTTCAAATACTCCTATTTGTGCCTCCCTGGGGTAGGAGATGTAATTCTCTTATCTCTTCTTTTGGGCCAGATCTCAAACCACAAAAGGACCAATTCAGGCTCCAGGGCCTCAGGAGGGAGTCAAGGCAGGAGATCAGGGCGGGGTAGAAATGGAAAAAATCTTTATTTTGGCAAAGGTAATGATGTTGGCAGGGATTGAAATTAAAATGTGGTGTTTCAAGGCTGGAGAGGAGCGGAGAGGAAAGGACCTGAGGGTCCTGGCTGGTGGCAAGTTGGGTGTGAGTCAGCAGAGCCCTGGAGCCAGGAGGGACATCCCTGTCCTGGGGACAGCAGAGGGAGGGAATTGTCCTGCTCTGCTCTGGGCTGGGATGGCCTCACTCCAGGGCTGGGGACAGTTCTGGGTGTCTCAATATAAGAAGCACTTAAAGCTCTTTGGGAGTGTCCAAAGGAGGGACATGAGGACGGGAAAGGGTCTGGAGGGGCCACACAAGGAGAGGGCACTTGGAATGTCCAGCTGGAGCAGAGACTGAGGGCAGAGCTCCCGAGGGACAGCTCCAATCTCCTGAAGCAGGGACAGCAGCCAGGGAGCGGCTGGAGCTGGGCCAGGGCAGGCTCAGGCTGGAGAGCAGGGAAAGGTTCTTCTTTCCCCAGAGGGTGCTGGGCACTGCCCAGGCTCCCCAGGGAATGAGCACGGCCCCGAGGCTGCCAGAGCTCCAGGAGCCTTTGGGCACCGCTGCCAGGGATGCCCAGGCTGGGATTGTTGGGGGGTCTGGGCAGGGCCAGGGCTGGGACTGGATCATCCCTGTGGGTCCTTTCCCACTCAGGATATTCCATGATTCTACTATATATAAAAATCTTCCACACTCTCCTGTTTTTTTCTTAGTTTATGCACACGATCTAAAACTTTTTCTCTGCTAATTTCATGGTGAAACAATTCTTTCTTTCTTTATTGAGTCTTTATTTATTTATTCTTTATTTTTGTCCTATGAAGAGCCTGCACTGTTTTCTCCCCCCTTCACTGCCCTGGGCACGCTGTGTCTGTAGGAACAGGGGGTTTTGTACCCACAGCTGCCTGACTGAAGAGTGTTGAAGTGGAAAAGCTGCTGCAGTTGTGCCTCCAAGGCGAGGATCCTTTCTGGCAGCCTGATCTCCAGGAAATTCAGAGTCTGACACTCCAAACAGAAGAATTCCCCTCCCCACCAACCCAGGACGTGCAATGGCAGCAGCAGCATCACCCAAACCCACGGGGGAATCCTAAACCGCTCATGTTTTGACCCAACCAAACCATCCCTTCCCACTTCCATGTCCCCAAATCTGCCATGGGGAGCAGGGAGCTTTGTGCAGTGACAAGATAAAGGGGAACAGCCTCCAGCTGAAGGAGGGCAGGGTTAGATGGGATACTAGGGACCCCTGGAGCCACCAGGAACCGGCTCTGCCACTCCTTTGATCCCACGATGGAAATGTCACCTCCGCGAGCCACCAAATTGACAGAGGGCCCAACCCATCCCATCCCTCCCGGGAGCCGCGAGTTACCACGCAACAGAGGAGCCGTGGCAGCTCGGAATTTTATCCTCCAGGCCAAACAATTCCCCCTGGCAGCTGAGCGGACTCCAGGGACCAATTATTCCGTCGTGCGCCGGCCACGCCGCGGATCCCCCGGGAGATGCTCCGAGCTGGAGCCAGCCCCATCCTCCAGCCACGAGCTGTTCCTCATGTCAGAACTGCCGCTAATGACACAATTAACTGGCTGGGGACTGCTGAGGAGCTCTTAATTAGGTAAACATCGCTCGGTGAGAAAGCAGAGGCCGGTTCGGAGCGCCCTGGTTGGTGTCAGGCTGCGGGGAGGTGCTGCGGGGGAAGGATGCGCTTGGAGGGCTAATTGAGGTGGGAAAACGGGAGCTCAGCCGGGAATTCCCTTTCAGGCAGCGTTTAAAAGAAGTGCGAGCAGCGGCTCAGCGGAGGCTCACAGAAGTATTTCAAGTATTTCAGTGCGTGCACAGAGATCACGTCCTAAAGCGGAGCAGCAGCTCGGGAATTGCTGTCCAATTTTAAGTGGATCAACTGGGAAAACCTCAGCGAGAATCTGAGATTCCCCGGGGGGAATCTACAAAAACATCTTTAATTCTTCACATGGTAACGGGACTAAGTGGCACTCGAGGACCAAACTGAGGATTCTGGAGCTCAGCCAGCTGCAAATCCAAGGATGCCTCATCCCAGGGTCTGGAAAAATGAAGAGCACTGTGTCCTCTGATTTCTTTCACCCCTGCAGTGTGGTGTTGCTTAGTCCTGAGTGTTGAAAGAAGCCCTGCAGAGTTTAGCTGGTGTTGCCTGGCTGAAAGTTAAATTCAGATTTTAAAAGGAGCCACGGGGAGTTGACGTCTGGGTCGATGGGATTTGGGCCTCCAATTCCATCTCTTGGACGGAATTTGGAATCCTGTCTCTAGCTAGGGGTTTTTTGGGGGTGTCTATTGCCACAGTTCTCAGTGGGGAGCAGAATGATGCAGCCTGGCCACTGGGAAAGGTGAATTAATGCCCACAAAGAGCTCAGTGATGGTTGGAAGAAACCTTAAAGATCATTTATTTCCCCCTCCAGCCATGGGCAGGGACACCTTCCACTGTCCCAGGCTGCTCCAAGCCCCAATGTCCAACCTGGCCTTGGACACTGCCAGGGATCCAGGGGCAGCCACAGCTGCTCTGGGCACCCTGTGCCAGGGCCTCCCCACCCTCCCAGGGAACAATTCCTTCCTGATACCAAGTCTAAACCTTCCCTCTTTCAGTTTAAAGCCATTATTCCCCGTGTCCTATCACTCCAGGCCCTTGGAAAATGTCTCCATCTTTCCTGTGGGCTCCTTTCAGGGACTGGAGGTGCTCCAAGGTCTTCCCAGAGACTTCTCTTCTCCAGGCTGTTTTCCCAGCAGAGCTGCTCCCTCTCTCTGATCATCTCCATGGCCCTCTGGAATGACTCCAGCAGCTCCAGGTCCATCCTATGTTGGAGACCCCAGAGCTGGAGGCAGCTCTGAAGGTGGAGAGCAGAGTAGAGGGAAGGAATCACCTCCCTCAAGGTAGCCCAGGATGTGTTTGGCTTTCTGGACTGGGTCACGTCAAGGCTCAGCAAATGGGGTTTCCATGATGGATAAACATAGAATTAAAAAACCCAGCAATTTTTACCACAGCAAGTTTTATTTCCATCAAGCACCTCTGAGAAAATCCAGCAAATTATCCAAGACGACAAAATAATGTGCATGAATCAGCTCTAAAACCTCATCTGGGGCCTCCAGCAGGTACAGATGGAGTTTTTCAGAAAACACCGGAGCTGACTCAGTCAGACCCCGGAGTACTTTGTGATTTGCCCAAAATTTCTGCTTTTTGGGGAGAGGGAAGCAGCAGCATCGCAGAGACACCAAAGGTCTCGCTGCACATCTCCAGGTTTAATTTGGAAGAGCAGCCCCACAGGCATTTTAAAAGCTGGATTAGAGCAGCAGGGTCAGTTGGCATTGCCCTGTATCTTTAAACAGCCAGAAATTCATAGGAAGTTCTCCAGATCCTGTCGTGGTTATTTCTGGCATTATCTGCAAGGATGGGAGCTTCCTTCCCACCCGTGGCAGTTGGGGAGTGCTCGGATGGATACGGAGTTGACGAAGCTCCCCTCCCAATTTGCATTTTTTTTTTAAATAATCACCTTTTAGGAGTGTGAGAGCTCAATAATTTTCGAGGTGAGACCCCTTTTTACCCTGATAATTGCAGTTGTACCTGAGTCTAATGGAGGAATGGAAATAATTTGTTATATTTTTTTTGATTTTCGGGGTTTGCTGGCAAACTCTTTGGTTTAGGTGTAACTTCACAGCAGCAGGTGGAAGAACAGCTCAGCCATGAATTTACTGCTGAAACACCTCAGTTCCCTTGGGCCACTCTTCCCTTCATGGAAAAACTCAGGCAAAGCATCATCTTTGGTGTCTGAGGCAGGTATTTCACCCTGAATTCACTGGTGAAGGCCCAGACAAGAAAAATCTTCCCTTTAGTGTCATCATCCACATGACTTGAGACATTGACACCCCACAAAACAGCCAGAGCCAGCATTTATTCTTGGGATTCACCTTTTGGAAAACACAACGAGACGTTTTTATGTTGGATTTATTATTTAAGACTTTGGTTTGCTTGCTCTCTTCACCCCCTCAGCTCATTCCTCTCATTTCCACCATCAGAACTTACCTGCCTTTGTTTCTGCTGTTTCTTCCATCAGCACTGGATACAAATTCCCATTTTCTGGTGCGTTCTGGCAAGGTTTGAATAACCTTTAACAACTTACTGGACTCCGCCATTTAATCCCATGTGTGTTGTTTCATTTTTTGTCCATTTCTTCCATTCCAATTCAGCCTCACACCTTCCGTAGCTCCTCTTCTGGGTTGTGCAGGGCTGTTCTCATTCCTCCTGCTGACTCTAAGGAACTGAATTTCCTTTTTTTTTCTTGACATTTTTCTCAACCACTTCCTACATTTTTAGGAATCCCCCCGTCTGAGTTCATTGCCACCACAGAGCTCAGGGTGTGACTCTTAGAAATGAATTGTATTGGAATTGCTGTTGGTTTTTGTTTTGTTTAGTTTCCTGCTCCACACCATTCCTGAGGGAAAACAGCCCCGGTTTTCCACACCTGTCTTGCTGTTTAATGACACATTAAATCAGGCAGAAAATGGTTTGATTGTCAGCTGTTGACACAAGAAAACAAAACAGAATCATCAAGGTGGGAAAAGATCTTCAGCACCATCCAGTGCCACCATCAGTACCCCAAACCCTGTCCCCAAGGGCCACATCCAGACTCCTCTGGGACAATTCCAGTGACAGTGACTCCACCACTCCCTGGGCAGCTCATTCCAAGGCCTCACCACTCTTCCAGGGCAAAAAAAACCCTGATGACTCAAAGCCTGACTCAGTAAAACCCTTCAGGGAGTGACTCGTGGTGGTTCAAGGTTGGTGCCCACCTGAGGAAGGACCAAAAAGTCACTTTGGTCTTCACAGCTCTTCCAGAGCAATTTTTTCTCTGCTCTTCAACCTGTGCTCGATGCTTTGGCTTCCAGGAGCTCACCCAGAGCAGCTGTGGCTGCTCCTGGATCCCTGGCAGTGCCCAAGGCCAGGTTGGACATTGGGGCTTGGAGCAGCCTGGGACAGTGGAAGGTGTCCCAGGGATGGGATAATTTTAAGGTCCCCTCCAACCCAAACCACTCTGTGATTCCATGAATTTCCAACGAGTGTTTCACTGGCAATTTTTCCCATTCATGGCTACATTTGGGCTCGAATAACTCAAACCATGAAGGGTTTTCTCCCAATTTTGGAAGAACAGGTTATTTTATTTTGTCCTTCACATGCCTCGAACCTCTCGACTGCGCTCTGGCTCTGCAAGCCAAACCACAACGATGTTTATTTTTAGGCCCCTGGCTTGTGTCACCAATTTAGAGAAGATGTGGTTACAGCTAAACCGTCACCCGCTTCTCCTGCCTGCAATTTGTGTTTCACGGCTGTAGAAATACCAGAACAACAGAATTTTTTCTGTTCCAGGCCCACAAATTATTGATAATTCGAGAGGAACTCAATGCAACTTCAACATTTTGGTCGTCAGATGCTTCTCTCTCAGTTTATGAACTGAATGTAAGAAGATTTTTTCCCTTAAAATGAAATTAAATAATAAAAGAAGCTTTTTAAGATACCCACAACCACAAGTTTTCCACGAGGGGACACAGTTAAAAAGCTGCCACTTAGAACTCCAAGGATTTGGGGGTTTTTGTGGTGCTCCTGCATCCTTAGATTTTGATGATTGTGGTGAGTCTTTTCCAACTCAGAAGATTCTGGGATTCCGTGGAAAGCAGGGCTGTTAATGGCATTTGTTTCATGGAATGATCCCCACTTTTCCCAGCCCCACAATTTGCAGGAGGTGCAGAGAGGTGACAGAAGCCACCTCCTGCTCCTGCAGCCTCTTTCCCCCTCCCCACTTCCCTTCAGGGCCATTCCAGAAGGTTCCATGAAGGAAAAGGCTCTGTGGATTCCATGGATTCTCAGAAATCAGGGGTAACTCACCCGTGGACACCGAGCAGGGATCCTCCAGCACTTCACGAGCAGGAGCAGCCACTGACAGCACCTCAAAACCACCAAATCCATCCCAAAGGACAATTTTTTCCATGCTGAGGGAATGGGAAATGACCAAAGGGTGGTTTTGTGGCATTTGAGGGGGGAAACCTTGCTCCAAGGGTGCGACTTCGAGGTGACGAGTGGCTGAAAGGTCACACTTGGTGACAAAGAATTCCTGCCCAGACCATGAGGGTTTAGAATGCAAATGAAGAGGGTTGAGGTGAACCAGTGGTGGGTGTGTGGCACCCAGGAGCCAGAAAGTCACTTCAGCAAACTTAAAGTGACAATTAACACCGACTTCGGTGGCTGGGAATAAATCAGGAAGGAAAAAATTCTCGTCAGGATAAGGTAACAGGCAAGGAAAATGGAATAGAAACCAAATGAAGGATAAAAAAATGGAAAATGATTAAGATTCTGGGACTAAAAACAATCCAGAGACATCCATCCTCTGTTTGGAAAAAGAGCTCAGGGATTAGGTAATTTCTAAAGCTGGTGAATCATTTGCAGTGAATAATTTATTGTGTGAGTGTGGCTTCGTTTTGTGCTCTGAAAAAGTCTGGGAGCGGGTTCTGAATTAATGAATGTGCATTTGTCAGCTGTTTACAAACCATGGCTGGGGCAGATTGTCCACGAGTAATTTTGGACTCTTGACTCTGCTCTGGCTTTGCTTAACGAGGCAGGAACTTAATTAGAGTCTCTCCTTTCTTTCCTGATGAGCATCACTTTTAATCCCGGGTGAATTAAAATGAATTAATGACCAATCCTGGCCGTGGGCACAGCCCCTTTGGGAACTTGGAGGTCTCCACACGTGAGATATTGTCCTGCTGCTCTTGGGGTTGCTCTTGGCAGGATGAGGCCCCATACACATGGTAAATCATGGAATCATGGAATGGTTGGGTTGGAAGGGACCTTAAAGATCATCCAATCCCACCCCTGCCATGGCAGGGACACCTTCCACTGTCCCAGGCTGCTCCAAGCCCCAATGTCCAACCTGGCCTTGGGCACTGCCAGGGATCCAGGGGCAGCCACAGCTGCTCTGGGCACCCTGTGCCAGGGCCTCCCCACCCTCCCAGGGAACAATTCCTTCCCAAGATCCCATCCAGCCCTGCCCTCTGCCACTGCAAAGCCATTCCCTGGCTCCTGGCCCTCCAGCCCTTGGAAATTGGCTCTCTCCATGGTTCCTGCAGCTCCTTCAGGCCCTGCAAGGCCACACTGAGCTCAGCCCAAAGCTTCTCCTCTCCAGGCTCAACAATCCCAGCTCTCCCAGCCTTTCCTCCCAGCAGAGCTGCTCCATCCCTCTGCTCATCCTGCTGCCTCCTCTGGACTCTCTCCAGCAGCTCCACGTCCTCCCTGTGCTGGGCCCCAGGGCTGGGGCAGCTCTGCAGGTGGGCTCTCACCTGAGCACAGGGGCACAGGGGCACAATCCCAATCCCTTCTCCTCCTTGGATGCAGCCCAGGATGCCCATGGATTTCAGGGCTCCCAACACTCACTGATGGCTCCTGTCCAGCTTTTCACCCACGAGATCCCCAGGTTCCAAAAACCCCCTTGCGGTTCTACTGAGAACGATCTCAAAAGCTGCTCTCACTGAAGCAGATCCAAAGTGCCAAGGATGCTCCTCGTTTTCAAGTTGCCTCTGCCTCTTTCTGATGTCTCCGAATTTAAATCTGAAATCTTGCCCTAAAATAGTGAATTTTAAATGCCTGGCACCATTTCTGCTCCACTGCAGCACCCATCCAATTAACTCCAACTTCAGGAGGGAGACAGGAACAACAACTCCACGTCCTGATATTAAATTACTTCCTTGACATATTCGGGAATTAACAAAAAGCCAGGAGCTTATTTAACAGCTTAACACAGATGATTTTAACAGCCCAGCTCACAATAGCTGCTCTTTCATCTATAAATTAAATGTTTAACAAAGCCATAATTAAAGACCTTACCAGCAAAACTTTTCACTGGTGTGTCCTTTGCGACGGACTTTGAAGCATCCTCAGCTGGAGCAATGGGAATTCTCCTGGACAGAGCTCCGAGCTGCAGATAGAGATTAATTACAAGCAGAGCTTTCAGGATTTATTCCTCCTGCCAAAATCCTGCCAAAATCCTCCTGCGTTGCAACAGAGAACTGGTTTCCCCTTGTGCTTGCTTACTAATGCTGCTAAAATGTGAATTTAAACAATACCTGTCTGTCTCTTGTGATCCCAGACACGATTATTAGGCTTTCATGCTAATTTTCCTGGCTATTAAAAGGGGATTAAGGAGGCAGAAATTCCAGATGCAGCCAGAGTTGCCCAAATTTGGGAAGGTTCTTGCTGGTGAAGGTCCAAGGCAGTTGTGGGGTTCTCCAGCCCTGCTTCTGCTCAGCTCCTCCCCCAGGGCAGCACTGGGGGTAGAACTCAGCCCAGGAATAGAATTCCAGAGTTATTAGGGGTGGAAAAGCCCTCCCAGCCCATGGAGGCCCAGCTGTGCCCGATGCCCACCTTGTCCCCAGCCCAGAGCACTGAGTCCCACCTCCAGCCCTTCCTCGGACCCCTCCAGGGATGGGCACTCCAAACCTCCCTGGGCAGCCCCTGCCAAGGCCTGAGCTCCCTTTCCATGGGGAAATTGCTCCTGGTGTCCAACCTGAGCCTCCCCTGGCCCAGCCTGAGGCCGTTCCCTCCCCTCCTGTCCCTGTTCCCTGCGAGCAGAGCCCGACCCCCCCCGGCTGCCCCCTCCTGTCAGGGAGTTGTGCAGAGCCACAAGGTCCCCCCTGAGCCTCCTTAAATTCAACTTCCCAGCCCTTGGTCACCTTCCCTGGGAAACCTTCTCCTCCTGGGAACCTGGGCCACAGCCTCAGGCCTCAGAGGGCTGGAAATTTTCTGTGGTTTCCAACCTCAATCTCCCAGTGGCCAGTGTAATCCCATTTCTCCTGATATCTGCGTTGTCCTTGGCTAAAGTTCTTTTTCCTTCTGGATTTCGCCTCTCCAGGTGATCTAGGAGAGCACTAAGATCCCTTTTCCCATTAAAATCCCCCCAAAGCTGAACATGGAGAGTGCCCAGTTCACCCAGTTTGAGTCAGGAAGCTCTTGGAGCTCTGCTTCCACCTCAGGGTGATGATTCTCACTTCTCCTTCCTTCCATTCCCATTAATCCTCCTTCTTTTACCACCACCTTTTGCATCCTCCCTGGAAAATGAGGTGAAGCATTCCCTGAGTTTTGAGGCACGGTTTAGTTCTGATCTCCAAGTTGCCCTCAAAATGTCCTCACTTCTTCTTTCTTTGTTCTCTTTTCATTTCCATAACTGAAAACCGTTTTTGCTGCTTTTTATTTCCTTTGCAAGATCTAGACCAGATTTTTGTGACTTGGGATTTTTGCTGCTTTGCATTTTGTGCCTCTGAACTCCAACTGGAGCTTCCCATTTCATTCCACGTAGGCTCCCTAATTATTCCTAATTTTCTTTATTTGCTCTTGAAGGACCATCCCCTCTTTGCATCCACGACTTGAGGAAATTTCACATTTTCCAAGCTGGAGTTAAATCTGCTCACTCCAGATGGCTTCAATCCCACATTTCCTTACTTTGTCAAACTTTTCCCTTTTTAACTCAAAAATCTTATTAAGACAACTGAATTAATTCCTAATTATTTCACTGCAGGAAATTTTCTTCAATCAGATCTTCCCAAATATTATCAGCATTTACCAAATCAAGCCAATAATCACTTCTAAGGAAATCTGCTCCCAGTCATTCCCAAGGATTATGGATTCTGCTGGGATTAATCCACCTCTGAAAGCTGAACTTCCCCACCAGAACAATTCCTGTCATTCCAAGAACTCTACAGAGATCTCAATCCATACCAAAAAATGGGATTTCAATCCCATTCCACCTTTTTTTTCCCTTGGATACTCAACCAAGGCTGGAACTCCCTTTCCTCCCAGCCTTCATCCCTCTTTCCTGTTTCCATTTGGACCTCTCTGGGAGTGACTCCACTGCCTCATCCTGATTTTGTTTGGTGCCCAGACATCCCCCAGTAATGAGTGGTGTTTATGGGGTGATCCTGCATCCTCAGCTTGTTATGACACCTTTTATCCATGCCTTGGAATTTCTTTGATGCCCCAAAGGCCTGGGAAGCAGAATTATCCATCCCCAGCCAGTCTGCAGCGCTCCGGAAAGGGGAAGGCTCGTGTTGGAGTCCAAGGCACGCCTCTGGCTGCCCTGGGAGNTTCTTCTTCTTCTTCTCCTTCTCCTCCGTGTTCTCTAGTAGTTGTGGCATAAGATGATTGGTAGAATGAAAAAGAGGCAGAAATTCCGTGTCTAGAATAGGTGCAAATTAATTGGTATAAAAGAGTAAATAATAAATACGTTGTGAAGAATGGTTGGATCTTGGAAAGGGTACAAAAAGGACAGGGACAGCCCAAGACTGGGCAGTCCCCGCTTGGTTTCGGCTGGCATCAGACGTGCAGCCAGAGCTGAGAGCAAGTTAGAGATAAGAAGAAATAAACATCTTGAAACAGCATCTGCAGGCGTCTCTCATCTATTTGGACTCGAGGTAAAACTTCCCAGAGGTGAAGATAAGAACCAACATTTGTGCAGAGAGCTGAACTCCCACAGCTCATTCCCAACGCTCCTGGGGGAACACCAGACAGTTGTTACTCCATCCATCCCATCCCTCACCCTTCTCATTCCAACCAGGACCAGCACCACGGCTACTGCTGCTCCAAAGTGTTCCCAGCTGTGTGGAGTGGCAGCCAACCAATTTCCTGGAACCCGTGGGGAGGTAGCCAGATGCACGGAATATCTGTGGAAAGGCATCTTTTTTATCCTTTTCTTATTTTTTTTCATTTTTTTTTCCAGAGAGGAAACCAAAAAAAGTCCCTTTAATAGCTGAGTTTTTAGGCCGGTGACAGGGCCAACAGCAAATGCCACCAAGGTGACACCCCAGAGTGGGGTCAAGAGGCACTCAAGTGGGAAAATGGGACAAGGTTTTCCCTAGGTCACTTGTTGGAATTTTGTGTCCTTCTCAGCTGATCCCACAGAGATCTCCTCCAGCTTCTCTCCCTTTGCTGAGGAGAGCGGGACTCATTTTGTTGCCAAATGGGAGTTTATTGTCATATCCATGTGGATCCTGGTTTAAAACCCATGGGATTTCTCCATAGTCTGGGGAGAAACCCAGCCAGAGATGGAGCTTGGCACTTCTTGGGGTCAGGCTGTGGGGTTAAAGCTCAGGGAGATGCTCAGGAAGTGCTTGGCTGAAGGGCAGTGGGGACAGCACTGAGGGGCTGGAGCATGGCCAGAGGAGAGAATGGAGATGGGAATGGGCTGGAAAACACATCCTGGGAGGAGCTGAGGGAGCTGGGAAAGGGGCTCAGCCTGGAGAAAAGGAGGCTCAGGGGGGACCTTGTGGCTCTGCACAACTCCCTGACAGGAGGGGGCAGGGAAAGGAGGAGAGGAAATGGCCTCCAATTGCACCAGGGGAGGCTCAGGTTGGAGATTGGGAACAATTTTTCCCTGGCAGAGTGGTGAGGCCTTGGAATGAGCTGCCCAGGGAGTGGTGGAGTCACTGTCTGTGGGAGTGTTCAGGAGGAGTCTGGATGTGGCCCTTGGGGACAGGGTTTGGGGTGATGCTGCTGCTGCTGGGGTGGCACTGGGTGATCCTGAAGGGCTCTTCCCACCTCAGTAATCCTGGGATTCCGAGCCTGGTGCTCCGGAGATCACTTCAGGCTGAGAGTTCCTGGCCTCAACTCCTGTTCCCAGTGCCTGAGCAGTTCAGGAAAAGCCTGGCTTTGCCTGGAACAGGAAGGTAGAGAATGATGACCAATACCCTTAAAAGGATATTTCTCCACTCCTAAGCAGATCCATCCCAAATTGCTGGAGACAGGACACCATTACATCAACATCCAGGAGTGGAGGAGGAGCGAACTGTGGAAAGTTCTGTGGATTCCTGCTCCTACCTCTGCAAGGAGCACTCAGGGATTTTTAACAACAAGCCGTGGTCAGGAGCTCAATTTTATGTCTTGTCTGAGCAATTTGCAACTCGGCCTCGATTCCAGGCGTGCTGGGGGGATTGGGTTTCTCCTGACTCACAGGGAAGGCTCCTGCCTGGATCCCTGACAAGAACCCAGCAGCACCTGGGTTTTCCTTGGCAAGGAACCACGCCAAGTGGGAGGCTGAAAAAGAGCAATTCCCACCATGCGGGGGAGGAAAATCAACACTCACTGTGCCCTACAATGCCCTAAAAGCTGTGACAAGGAGTGAAACCCTAAAGAAAAATCCCCTGCTGGCTGGGGCAGTGGGGGTGTGCAGCAGTGAGGCCAACTCAGCCTTCTGCAAGGGCAGCAGTGACATTTTACTGCCTGGATCTTCCTCCCAGGAGCGTGGGGGTCTAAATATTTCCCTGGAGCAGCTGGGAAGAGTCAGGACGGTGCTGGAAATGTGTCACAGGGACACCTGAGGAGCTGGAAATGTGTCACAGGGACACCTAAACTTTGCTGGGTTGTGATAAAGAGTGAAGGGAATGAGCAGTCTCCTGCTGGGACACTGCTCCAGGGATGCTGGGACACCAAAATCCCTCCACAAAGCCTTGTAATTCCCGGGATTTACACATGTTGTTGTCTTTGTCTTAAGGCCTTGTCGCAGTGCCTGTGAAATAATCTGGGAAGGAGAGGGTTGGAAGTGCTCAAAACACATCCAGGGAAATTCCTGATGGCTCTGGCTGCTCTGTCCTAATTCCCAGTTCACGTTTTGTCCCCTTTTCTGGGCAGGATGCAAAAGCTTGGCACGCCTGGGGTGGACAGAGCCAGGTCCTCCCAAAGCTGGATGTGGTTAAGCTCAGGGTTAATTATGCAGAGTTTAGGATGTGTCTGAGAACGTGGCTTTAATCCTGGTGTGGAACAGCAACAAATGGAATCGTGGAAGGGATTTTAAGGTCATCCCATTCCGACCTGCAGTGGGCAGGGACATCCTGCACTGTCCCAGGTTGGACCAACCTGGCCTTGGGCACTGCTAGGGATCCAGGGGCAGCCACAGCTGCTCTGGGAATTCCATCCCAGCCCTTCCCCCCTCTCCCAGGGAACAATTCCTTCCCAAGATCCCATCCAGCCCTGCCCTCTGTCATTTTGAAGCCATTCCCTGGGTTCTGTCCCTCCAGCTCTTGTCCCCAGTCCCTCTCCAGCTCTCCTGGAGCCCCTTTAGGCCCTGGAATTTTCTCTGAGCTCTCCCTGGAGCTTCTCTTCTCCAGCTGAATACCCCCAATAAAATTTCAAATCCAATAACCAAACACAACGACAAATTCTCATCCAGCCAGGAGAAAAATGCCCTTTAAGGACCAGAATCCATCACCACAGTGGCTGAATCACCAGCAAACAGCTTCGGTGTCACACACAGCTCTGTGCATCAGGAGGTTTCAGTTCCCACTCGTAAGTGATCATGGAAAAAGGACTCAGTGCTCACTTCCAATAAATGAGAACCATATTTGTGAGAGCAGAACCCCTCCTGTGCTCGCAGGGCACCGGGGCTGTTGGCCAGGGACTATTTTTGACGTGCAGCTGCTGCCCAGAAACATCTGAGAGTTTCTCTTCTTCGGGCTCAGCAGCGGCAGGGTCAGGAAACAGCCTCTGCTTTCGGTTCTTGTCAGAGGTGAGCAGGTAGGGGACGCCTGCAGGACACCTCAGCAACCCCAAAAACAGCCTGGGAGGGGATTGAGGTGCACAGGAGGGCGAGGGGGGGTTGGTTCCAAACTCCCTTTGCAGATATTTGGTTTGATATCCAAAATAAAAGCAGACTGAGAGGCTAATTAAAAACATCACATATCAGCGTGATGCCATGGGATGGTTTGGGTTGGAAGGGACCTAAAACTCATCCAGTCCCCCAGGGGCACCTTCCACTATCCCAGGTTGCTCCAAGCCCTGTCCAAGATGCTCTGGACACTTCCAGGGATGAGGCAGCCACAGCTTTTCTGTGCCAGGGTCTTACCACCCTCACAGGGAGGAATTCCTCCCTAATATCCAATTCCTAATCCGCTGGGAAACAGAAATGGGGACATTAAATGAAGGCCTGAGAGCACCCAGGATGGGTTAGGCCAGTGCTCAAAGCTTGGAGATAAATTTAACACAAAACATACCAATTTAACACAAAAAATTCCAATATTCTACAGGAATATTCTGTATTCTATATCTATATTCTATATTCTATATCAATATTCTATATTCTATATCACTTTCCTTGGGAGCCCAGAGGAGCAGGATCAGCCCTGGCTGATAAAATCTTAAAAATCTTAAAAATCCAGGTGCCAGCCATAAAAATCATGGAGATTTCAACAGGTCTTAGAGCTTTCTCCTCCAAATGCTGGCAATAGCTGCAAAACTGCTGCAGTAAAAGCGTTTTCCTCTCCTCCCCACCGTGAGAACAGCACAGTTCAACCCTTGCTCTGCACAGTGTTCGTGGGGGTTTTTTGGAGGTTTGGGGTTTTGTGCATTTGTTTTTTTTTTTTTTTTCCCAAACCTCAGCTGAGAGGAGCTGCAGCAATCTCCTTTGGCTGCCAGCAGCTGTGGCTGAGCTGTGGGGAGAGAAAAGGTGACAAAAAAGGTGAAAGGGCCTTTCATTGGAGGCATTTTCATGCTGGAGCTCAGAAAAATTCAGAGCGGAAAGGTGGCACGGAGAGGAGCCCAAATCAGTGGTCACCTGCTGGACCTGGGCTTGGGGACACCCCAGATGTTCCTGGATGGTCATTCCCTGGTGTCTCCTCCTTAAGGCAGGGAATTGGGCTGAGTTTGGGGCAGGAAAGCATCAGCAAAATGGATTTTTTTGTCACTTGGAGGAGGTGGCTGTCACCTTCGCTCGCTGCTGGGGGTGTGACAGCTGCAAAGGACACCCCAGGGAGGGGTCCAGGGGACACATCCCAGGTGCAGCTCACCCTGAGCGAGGGCTGGGTTGAGTTTTGTGTGCCTGGATCTGCCCCTTGTGTCTGTGGGTGCTTCAGGCCATGGTTTGTGGGCACAAAACCAGCAAGAAAAGCAGAGTTCAGACCATTCCCTCTTGTTTTCCTGTCAGACACCTCCAAGGAACCAGGCACAACGTTTGGGAAGTTGCCTGGAGAGATTCTGGTTCGTGTTCCACCACATTTTAGGGTTTTCAGGTTTAGAAACCTTCCTCTAAATGAGGTTTCTCAGGGCCCCATTCGGCCTGGCCTTGGACATTTCCAGGGATGAGGAGCTCACAGCTTCTCTGGGCAACCTGTGCCAGGGCCTCAAAACCCTCCCAGTAAGGAATTTCTTCCCAATATCTCCTCTAAACCTTCCCTCCTTCTCCTTAAGGCCATTCCTGAAGGAGGAATGTGAGGTTTTCCCAAAGACTTTTTGCTGCCATGCTCCAGGATGAGGAGCTGCCTTTACATCCACCTGGTGTCATTTTTTCCATGTTTTGTGACCGCCTGCTGCTCCTGGATAAGCTCATGACACCTTCTGTTACTCCCCAGGAATGGTCACTGCTGTATCCTCGTGTCCACGGGCTCAGAGCTCATGGAATCATGGAATGGTTTGGGTTGGAATGGATTTTAAAGCTCATTCCAAAACCCTCCTGTGGGCAGGGACACCTTCCACTATCCCAGGTTGCTCAGAGCCTGGCCCTAAATCATTCCAGGGATGAGGCTCCAAGGATCCTCCTTCCCCTTTGTCTCCATCAGGATCAGCTGCCTGGGAATGCTGGAATTCCAACTCCAAGCCTCAAACCCTGGGATGTGGATAAAAAGCAGAGCTGGGATTTCTGTCCATGACGAGGCAAAAGAGGAGCAGCTCAGTCCCTGGGGAGCTCAGCCCTGCTCCTGCTGCTCCTCATGTTCAGCTCCTAAAACCACTTTTGTTTTGTCTAACTCCACATCTCTCCCCGTCTTTACGGAAAGGAAATCCAAATCTGGGAATCTGGGACAGAACCCAGAAAATTTGTCTGCTTTCAAAGCCCTCCTGTGAAGCTCACTGAGGTAATGGCTGCGTTTCTGTCGAAGCCAGCTGGGTTCTTTTTCTTTTCCCTTTTTTTTTTTTTTCTTGGCTTCTCTGATTTTTTTCCAGCCTGACAAGAACCCGGTGGCTGAAGGAAGCAAAAGCATATAATTTATTCTCTCTGGGCTACCCCTGCTCCTGACAGAGGCAAATTTTCCTGCTAATCCTCTGCGTCTGGGTATTTTATTTCTTTAAATTGAAATCCTTGAACCCTTGAAATCCTTGTTTCCCTTTGCTGGTGATGTCACCTGCCCACCTCCAGCTCGTGAGTCACATCCAACACCAAAGCCAAGAACTTCAGCCTCCCAACACTTCCCTAAATGCCTGATGGAGTGGGAATAGCATGGATACACTGGATAAAATCCCCTGGAACACAAAGGAACCTCTAAGCACCTCTTAATTAGAACAGCAGGAGTTGTTGGGAAAGAGGGAGAGCTGCTTTTGGGACGCTTAAAAAATGATTTTTTCCATGAATATTTCCATATGTCCCAGGGGCATGAGGATATTGCTGGAAAGCATCAGCCTCCCCTTCCAAAAACGATGAGTGCTGGGCATTGTGTAACTGCTGATGTCACCAAGGAAAGCTGAAATTTCATGTTTGAGAGCCTGGAAAAGAAGGTAGGGAAGGAAATGGAACAAATGAAGCAGCAAATCCGACAGCTGGAGAGCCCAAAGGAGCAGGAGAGATGACTCAGCTTCCCATTCCAAGGCAAACAGCTCCATTTTGGGATAGCAACAGGTTCTCGTTTCTCCTCCCTCCGTTTCTTGGACAGGCTCAGGGCTCCCTGTAAGAATGTGGGTTTTGTCTGGGGCTGGGAGCAGCTGCTTCTCCTCTGGGCCACATCTTCCACGGCTTGGAGAGGAGAACTTGGGAATATCTGGGAATAGGCACCTCGGGGTGATCCTAAACACACAGGGAGCTTTTAATTAAGTTGTTGTATTTGGGACCCACAGACAGAAGAGAACAGAAAACGCTCTTAGATTTTAAAAATGGGATTTTCCCAAGGGTTTCAGCTCTGCTTGCCAAGAAATCTGGGAGGATATCACAGGGCTGTGCTTTGAGGGAAGTGTTCAGGTCCCAGTGTCCACAGGGAAGGATTCCAGGGGAGGATCTCCCATTTGGGATGAGGTCTCCCTGGAGCCTTCTCTTCTCCAGGCTGAACACTCCCACAGGGTTTTTCCAGTTCCTCATGGATGTAAATCTTCACCACACCAGCAGCTGCATGGGAGAGAGAGGGAAAGGTGAAGGCAGAGAAATTCTCAGTGGGGAAAAGTAGAAAAAAATAGAAAAAAACCAGGAAAAAATAAGAAAGAAATAGGGGGGAAAAAAGGGAAAAAATATAACATTTAAAATTACCAAGGAGTGAATCTACAAGTTAAAGTGACCCTTCCTGAGCTGTCTGAACTCCTTCCCTGCAGGCTTTTCCTGCCCTTCCAGCCCTCCTACTCCTGCCCTGGGAGCCACTGGAGCCTGGCCTTATATTGGGTTCCAAATTGGAAGATGAAGGCCTGGCTGAGGTCACCATGAGGTCACCACGTCCAACCCCCAGGTGACAGCCCTGGCAGAGCTCCAGGAGCTGACAGGGAGGAGTGGGGTGGTGTGAGGGGAAAGCCCAATGTGGACCATCCTGGGAAAAGTCCCTCTGGAAGAAGGAGTCAGAGTCTGAGTCAAAAGGGAGGATTTTGTTTTGGCTTTTCATGGGTTTTTTTTCAATAAAAAGCTCTGGGAGGGGATGAGGAAGAGCTGGAATTGTGTGGCAGCCCTGAGCAGCTGAAGGGATGCTCCTCTGCTCTTATCTCCAGCCACGTTATCAAGGCAGAGAGAAAGTGAAAGGATAAACAAAAAAAAAAATCATTTTTGCCCTAAGGAGCAAGTAAACCAGGAAATTAATTCATGAGTGGAGTCTGGGAATGTCCTGAGTGGGAATAAACCCACAGGGATCATCCAGTCCCAGCCCTGGCCCTGCACAGACCCCCCAACAATCCCACCCTGGGCATCCCTGGCAGCGGTGCCCAAAGGCTCCTGGAGCTCTGGGAGCCTTGGAGAAGAGAAGGAGAAGGAGAAGGAGAAGGAGAAGGAGAAGGAGAAGGAGAAGGAGAAGGAGAAGGAGAAGGAGAAGGAGAAGGAGAAGGAGAAGGAGAAGGAGAAGGAGAAGGAGAAGGAGAAGGAGAAGGAGAAGGAGAAGGAGAAGGAGAAGGAGAAGGAGAAGGAGAAGAGAAGGATGTGTGGAGAAGGAGAAGGATGTGTGGAGACCTCACAGCACCTTCCAGGCGCTGGAGGGGCTCCAAGGAAGCCAGAGAGGGATTCTGCATCAGGAACTCGAGGGCCAGCAAAAGGGGGAATGGCTTCAAATTGACAGAGAGTGGGCTTGTATGGGATCTTGGGAAGGAATTGTTCCCTGGGAGGGTGGGGAGGCCCTGGCACAGGGTGCCCAGAGCAGCTGTGGCTGCCCCTGGCTCCCTGGCAGTGTCCAAGGCCAGGGTGGACATTGGGGCTTGGAGCAGCCTGGGACAGTTTGAGGTGTCCCTGCCATGGCAGGGGGGGCACTGGATGGGCTTTAAGGTCCCTTCAACCCAAACCAGTCTCCCACAGGACAGGGGTATCTGCATTGATCCTGAAGCAGGAATTCTGTGGGATGGGGCTGTTGGGAAGAGCTCCTGGGTTCACAGGGTTTGCAGACAAACCTGGAGCTGCCACCAGTGTCACCTACAAGGAGCTGAGCGTGGGAGGGGAAGAACGAGAGCAGGAAAATGTGAGCCCCTCCTGGCACCACCTGCCCCTTCCACCTTCACCCTCTGAGGAACCTCCCAGGCATTTTCTCCCACCAAACTTCTCAGGGACAAAACCGCAGTGACCTCTGAGTGGGGCTGGTGCCCACACCCCCTCTGGAGCACAGGAGCCCGTTTTTCCTGGGAAATGGGATTCAGTTTTCAGTCTGTAGCTCCTCAGAGGGGCAGCTCCAATCTCTGCTCCCTGGGACAGGGACAGAATCCTGGCTGGAGCTGGGCCAGGGCAGGCTCAGGCTGGAGAGCAGGGAAAGGTTCTTCTTTCCCCAGAGGGTGCTGGGCACTGCCCAGGCTCCCCAGGGAATGGGCACGGCCCCGAGGCTGCCAGAGCTCCAGGAGCCTTTGGGCACCGCTGCCAGGGATGCCCAGGCTGGGATTGTTGGGGGGTCTGGGCAGGACCTGGAGCTGGATTCCATGATCCCTTCCACTCAGGATATTCCATGATTTACTCTTGAAAATATTCACCTTATTTCAAGCAGGAAGAAACACTCTGAAAGTGGGGTTTTTTTGGGAATGGGGATGATGGGATTTCTGGTTTCTTCAATTAAGACAGTGACCTAAAGGAGAAATTAAATATAATTAAAAATAGGAAAAAGTCCTGCTGCAGGGAACAGCTGAATCCAGGTAACCCCCCAATATCTGGGAATTGCCCCTGTAAAGAGATTATTGTTCATCCTTTGACATCCAGAGCCATTCCCCACCTCAGCAGCCTTGGCCTCATTCTGGGCATTATCCTAAATCCGATTTTTTGAAGAGAAAGGGGATCATTCTTTGAGAGTTCATCATTATTAACTTAATTGAATGAATTAAGGGACAAAAGACACCGAGTGATTTCTGGTGGAGGCAGTGACTGGAATTTGCTGTTTTCCTCAGGGATTCCTTGGATGGTGCCCATCCTTCTCTCAGCAAGTGAACGGGAATCAGGAATTCTTTTTCCTTTGGGATCACCAATTCCTGCTGGTGTGTTTGCAGCAATTTATTGGTTCTTTAAGGAACCACTGCCGACAGAAAAGTTCTGATGGAAATTCTGCATTTTATGGAAGATTGGTGTGGATTTCTCCTCACTTGGCCTTGACCACCCAAATTTGAAGGAGCTTTTCCTCAAACTTTCTCATTTTGAATTTCTCTGGTTTGGGTTTTACTCTTTTTCTTTCATTTCCAGCCAAGTTCAATCTCCAAGGCCTTTTTTTTCTGCCTTTTGTGATTTTGATGATGAAGACTTTTATTTTTCCAGCATCTCAGCCTAAGTTTAGAGATCCTGATGCCAAAATTAGTGGTGATTTTCTCTTTGATATTGAATCATCTGGGGCTGCAGTGCCGAATATTTGAAATTTTTTTTAGCCCTCTTAATTCTTCTGTGAAAAAACACTTTTCTGAGCAGTCTAGGCTTAGACTTAGAACCAGGTTTAAGTCTAGAATGGCTGTTAGGCTTTGTTTTGGCTTTAAATATTGGGCAAGGATCATCTCCTTGATCTGGGCTTGGACAGAGGGGATCCAGCCCATGGGAATTCTGTATCGATATGAAATTAGATAATTAATAATCATAATTATGAGGGGAAGAGTGATGAGTTTGGATTCCTCACATGGATCTTTCATCCCATTGGCCTCAGAGAGGTTGGGATGTGGCTTTTTCCTTTCTGGCTCTGCTGCTCTGCAAATGGAAAAATATTTAGAAGTCCAGTTTTGGTGCCTCAGCCTCTGCTTTATTTCCCCTTTCAGGACACCTCACTCCAGCCAAATTTTCCTTTGTCTCACAGCCTCGGGAAAGAAAAAAAAGAGGGGTAAAGAAGTTTTCTCCAAATTACAACACGAGCAACAGAAGTGTGAGGAGAAAGGATCCAAAAAAAGGGGAAAAACCTACTTTTCCCTCTGTCCGGGTGTCCAAAAGAAAGCAGCCAGCCCTGCCAGCAAAATCCTAAGGAAAAGGAATAAATGACACCCCTCTGGTGCCCCTGGAAGTGCAGAGGATCCGGCTTTGCTCCTGTTCTGCTTCCAATGAAGCAGCTGCCAAATTTGTCCTGTCCTGGAGGCAGAACACATCAGGCTCAGGGAAAATCCAGGTGCTGGGATGGATCCTGGAAGTCCCACAGCGGGAGGAGAGTGGAGGGAAAGAAAACACAGCTTCCTCTCTGGGATAAAAATAGATGGAGACACACACACAGGAGCTGAAAATCCCTGGCTGCTGTTTGGTTTTACTCTTGGATTTCTTTTTATTCCCTCTCGCCTTGCTGCTTCCCTCTCCTATCCCAAATGGTTTCCCACCACAGTCCAGCTCTCTTCCAAGACATTTTCAACTTAAAAATAATAAAAACCCACAAAACCCCCTAAATTAAAAGTTATTTCCCAGTGTAAAACCCAGCAAATTCCCTTGAGGGAAACCTGGATGTTTAATTTTGACGTGGAAGCAAAATCAGATTTTCATTTCCACTGGGAGTGGAAAATGGCACCACCACGGATCCACTGGTGCTCTCCTGCTCACACACATCCACACTCACTCCCAAATCCCTGCAGATTGGAATTGCAGCTCCAGAAGGGCAGCAGGTATCTTAAATTTTAGGATAACACCGGAAAATAAATTCACCTTTGGCGTTGCTCCATTCAGCTCAACCAATCGAACGTTCCCTGGTTTTCAGCAGCCCTGAGTGGTCTTTTGTTTTTCCAAGCTCGGAATGCCATGAGGATGAACTGGATCCACTGGCAGAGCTAAAAATGGGAAGAAATTCCTTTAGAGGAACAGGCACGGAGGGATCAGGCTGGAAACTTCTCCACCTTCGCTTCCTAGAAGTCTCCACCACCAATTTTCTTCAAATGAACCAAATTTTCTTCAAATTAACCAAAAAAAACCTCCAGAGGCAAATTCCAACTGGGAGGAGGCAGGAAGTGTTTTTAGCTGGAATGGGAGGTTGGGGAGCTGTGACACCCACCCTGCTGCAGCCTAACTCCCACAAACAGCACAGCAGGGGCTGTTTTCCCAGGAAAAGCATCTCCAATGGAAGGAAATTGGAGTGAGTCCCCCAGAGCCATCCAGGAATCAGCTCAGGGGGTGGGATTTGGGATTGGCAGCTCCCAGCATGGAGAAGAGCAGTGCCCATAAAGGGTCAAGTGTTTTTCTTGGGATCCAAAATGTTGTTCACAATTCCTGTGGAAAGCCAGGGATCCCAGCCTGGGGTTGTACACATTAGGAATAGGAAAGAGGATTTTTTTTTCTCGATGTTAAAAGTTCCAGAAGTTTTGCACTCACCTTCAGTGTTGGGATTTTACGTTTTCCTTGTTGGGTCACATGGAGAAATCCGATTTGGTAGGGAATGGAAAGGACAATGGAAAATAAAAGGGATTAAAAGTCCCAGCTCCCACCCCAACACTGGAGAATCACACAGTGGAGAGAAATCATGGAATCATGGAATGGTTTGGGTTGGAAGGGATCTTAAATCCCACCCAGTCCCACCCCTACCATGGGCAGGGAACCTTCCTCTATCCCAGGCTGCTCCAAGCCCCAATGTCCAACCTGGCCTTGGACACTTCCAAGGATCCAGGAGCAGCCACAGCTTCTTTGGGAACTCCATCCCAGCCCCTCCCCACCCTCCCAGGGAACAATTCCTTCCCAATATCCCATCCAATCCTACTTTCTGTCAGTCTGAACCCATTCCCCCTTTTTCCCGTCCCTCCAGCCCAGGAGAACTTCCATCCTATTTTTGCAAACATGGATTGAGCAGGGTAAAAGAAGTTTTTATTCTTCTTCCAGCTGTTGTCAGCCACGAAAGTCCTTTTTTCCCTCCCAGGGTTCTTCTGGAGATGCATTCCCAGGAGAATCCAACCCCTTGGAGCTGTGACCTCTTGCCATGGGCACGCACTTGGCTCCTACCCCGTGCTGGTCACAGCTCCCTGGTGGAGACAGCGAGTCTGGGAGCATTTTCCTCTCAGATGGCATCATTTGGAATCATTTTATTCCTCATATAGACACAGCTCCTCACTGAGGCCCCCTTCTCCCAAATATTTATGCCCATGAGTAATTTTGGGAGCATTAGGAATGAGCTGAGGGGGCCAAATCCTGCCCTCACAGCAGAAAATCCTTTTCCAAGAGTTACAGCCACGCTCCAATGCCTTTTGCAGCAAAGATGGACTTCAGGATGTGCTCAATTTTTGGAAGCCAAGGATGAGAATTTCCCCCCTGTCTGTGTCTGGTTTTATTTGCTATCAGTTGACAGTTATTTGGTGAGGGTTGCCCAGATTCTCTGTGTAAAATTTATGGTTAAATACTTTGATTTCTGATTATATTTGCAGTTCTTCCTCTTTCTAAAAATAATCAAAGCCGTGACAGCCATGATTCTCTATTTGCTGCATATAAAAATACAACAGCACCGAGGCCCGAAAAATCAGCTTTTTCCTCAACTTTATAAAAGTTTTACGAGTTATAAAACCCCTGAAACAATAAATTTTCTGCTGGAAATGATGACTGGAGCAAACCTAACAGGCGTTGATCTGATACTCCTAAAAACGGGGGACCTGGAATTTTAACTCAGCTAAAAATACGTACTTTTGATTTCTTCATATTCCATGGTTAAATCCTTGGTTCTCTGGGATGAACCAGGAGATTTTAGGGGTTCTGAGTGAGTTTTTCCCTCAGATTGTGAGGTTTTAGCAGGAAATGTGCTTACATTTAGGAGCAAGCAAGTTCTTAGAGGGCTCGCACCACATCCTCGCTGGTGTAAACTGGCAGAGGCCTAAAGGAGCTGATTTAATAAGATTAAACCCCAAATGCCACATTTCTGGTTTGGACTGGGTCGTTCAGCTCAGCCTAATGGGAGTTTATCAATGTGAGGAGCAGAAAACCAGGAAAAAAAGGGCAAATCCCCTCAGTTCACATGGTTAGGTCGGGTGTTCCAAGCTGGCCTTTGATCATTGATCCCAGGTGTCGAGTCCAGAGTGCAGGGAATATTTCTCTGCCTGTTTTGAAAGGTTCTACCCACCCTGGACAGCGCTGTCTTTGAGCTTCCTCCATGGAAAAAATTACCTAACCTCTGGGAAGAATTAGAAAATACACCAGTATAAATTAACTGTTAGAATGTTATGTGAAACTGTCACAGGGTGAAAAATTTAGAGGTGTTGAGTTTGTTAAAATAGTAAATTGATAAACAGAAAAATGCCAATATGGAGGATTGTTGTTGTTCTCTAGACCTTTTTCCCTTCTTCTACGACTCCATGTTCTGCGGCAAAGGTGGATTCAGAGGATTGGATGTAGAATTCCACAGTTCCTCTTCATGTGACAAAGTTATTCAATGAACATTGGTAGAAAAGTAAAAATAGCTTTCGTTTCAGGTGTTCATTGGATAATTTATCTTTAAAAGATGGTGTAATCCTGATAATTCAGCTTTTCCCTCACATTCTCTCTCGCTGTAATGTTCAGGGTCACTTCAGTGACTCTCTTTCTCTGATAAGACCTAATAAACAACTATCTGAAAGCAAGAAGCATGGAAATTCCCGTTCATCTCCTGGATTCCAGGCAAGGACTTGTCACAGTAAAGTGACACCGGGGAATCAGCTAATGATGGCATTCCCAGGAAACACCTCTGCCTGCTGCTGTCCCTTCACTAAACCCCAACCCTGTGAGCCCAGCACATCCCACGGATTTGAAGCCCATCCTGAGCAATCCCTGTGGAGCTGAGGTGGGAATTTGGCCATCAAAAGTGTCCCTGCACTGGGCCAGGTCACATCCTTCCCTGTGTGGGACACTGGGAGTCATAAAATTCTTTCCTATTGTTTCTCTCCTTGTTTTCACCCTTTTTGCTTGGAAAATGCAGGAAACAAACCAAACTGAGGTGTTTTAACTCATTTGGGATGTAAAATTTATGGGCTGGGAGAGCTGGGGGTGTTTACCTGGAGAAGAGATGGCTCTGGGGAGACCATGGAGCTCCTTCTAGGGATTAAGAGGGTTATAAAAAGGAGTGAGAGGGATTTGTTATAGGGATAAACAGTGGCAGGATAAGGGGGAATG
>VZRV01002218.1:1634-90743 GCA_013398115.1 Falcunculus frontatus
CCTTCCCTTCTCCAGGGGAACATTCCCAGCTCTCCCAGCCTGGCTCCAGAATCCTGGAATCGTTTTGGTGGGAAGAGACCTTAAATGCCATCCCATTCCCAATCCATCCATGTTCAGGGACACCTCCCACTATCCCAGGCTGCTCCAAGCCCCAGTGTCCAACCTGGCCTTGGGCACTTTAAGTCATCTCCCTTCATTCCAGATGGGAAGCATCGTGTCCACCATGGATCCAAATGGATCTCGGCCCAGAGCAGCTGTGGCTGCCCCTGGATCCCTGGAAGTGTCCAAGGCCAGGTTGGACATTGGGGCTTGGATCCACCTGGGATAGTGGGACGTGTCCCTGCCCTTCCGGGGTTGGATCCAGATGAGCTTTAAGGTCCCTTCCCACCCAAACCATTCCAGGATTCCATGAGAACCCTTTCTGCTGGCATTTTTTCTTGGAAAAACCCTGTTACAATTCCCTCTTTGAAGCACTAAATATTCCCTGCTCCCTCTTTCTCTTGGACCCTCCAGAGCAATCATCAGCACGGAAGGAGGGGCTGGCACAGGAGGGATCCGGCTCAGCATTCCCAAACCCCAGCACTGCATTCCCACTTTTTTGGGGGCTGTGTGAGTCTAACAAAGAACAACGCCTGGCCTTGGCCCTGATCATTCCCAGATTCCCGATTTTCCTGCACTCTTGAGTGGAGCAGACATAGATCCAAGGCTAGAAACAGAAGCTGAACAAATTCATCCTGGAAGAGAACACAGTTTTCCCTCATCCAATGGGATAATTAAATCCAGGAATAACTCACCTAAGGCTGGTGTGGATTCTCCTTTCAAATCCAGACAGGATGTGTTCCTGACCACATGGATTCCCGGATTTCACAGCATAGGAGCCCTGGGAAGGGAGGGTGGGAGGTCAAGGATCTTTCCTTGTCTTACTGTCCATGAATCCACGACTTCCTACAGGAATTGGATCCTTTTCCCTCTGAAAGGCTTCATTCCTGTCCAGCAGGATTCCTTCAGTCTCCGAATCCAGTTTGGATTTTCCTTCCTCTTTTCCAAGCCCTTTTCCTGACAGGTCCAGGACCTCAGCACTGCCTCCAGTGCCAGCTCCACTTTCAGCTCCTTTTTCCCCTCCCACTTTTCCTTGGAACAACCCTGTTACATTTCCCTCTTGGAAGCACTCGTTATTCCCAGCTTCCTTTTTCTGGGAGACCTTCGGAGCATCCATGGATATGGAAGTGCTTTGGTTCTTCTTACAAGGGAGGGATCTGCCACGAGAATCTGCAGAGTTGTTTTGGGAAAAAAACATCAATTCCAGATAAATCTCAGCCACGGGATTAATTCCAATTAATTCCCAAGGATCTAAATTCCCTTTTCCCCTGATTTTTCCAGCTTGGAATTGATGGGAAATGGCAGCCACGTGTGGATCTCACCAAGTCTGAAAATACTGATTTTTTTTATCCTTTAAATGATACCTTTCCACGGATTTGGGGCCATTCCTCATTCTTGGGATATGGAAATCTAAAATCCAAATCCTCGCTTCCTTCTCCACCTAAATCCAGTCTCCAGAAGGAGACAAATGGAGACTTTTCCACATTATCTCCATTCAGGGAATCACTGACCGGTTTGGGTTGGAAGGGACCTTAATGATCATCGCATTCCAACCTCTGCTGTGGGCAGGGACATTTCCCACTATCCCTAATTGGGGTGGATAATCCCTGGTTTTGAGTCCTTCCAGAGGTTGGCTCATCCCTGTTGCGGGAAGAAGGCCAGGAGCTGCTCCTTGGATTCATGGATAAGGAAGAAACTCCAAAAAAAGGGTTGAGGAGGAAGAACTGGACATGGAATGCAGCGGGATGAGCTTCTCCCATCAAACACAGGATGGGACTGAAATTCCCAAGGCTCCAGCCCACACCAGAGCTGTGCTGGAAGGCTGAATCCTGGGAAAACCCAAATTAGTGGCAAAAGTCTTTAGCCCACTGAGGACTTTTACTGTCTCAGGGTTCTCCCACATTCCCTCTTTCTCCATTCCATGAAAAGTTGTGGATGTCCCATCCCTAGGAGTGTCCAAGGTCAGGTTGGACATTGGGGCTTGGAGCAACCTGGGATAGTGGGAGGTGTCCCTGCACATGGATGGGGTGGGATGGGATTTAAGGTCTCTTGCCACCCAAACCATTCCAGGATTCTGGGAGATTCCACAACTAGGAGAGCTGGGAATGTTCCCCTGGAGAAGAGAAGGCTCCAGGGAGAGCTCCAAGCCCCTTGCAGGGCCTCAAGGGGCTCCAGAAGAGCTGGAGAGGGACTGGGGCCAAGGCATGGAGGGACAGGAGCCAGGGAATGGCTTCCCAGTGGGAAAGGGGAGCTTGGGGTGGGATTCTGGGAATTGGTGTGTGTGAGGGTAGGGATGGAATGGAATTCCCAGAGAAGCTGTGGCTGTCCCTGGATCCCTGGGAGTGTCCAAGACCAGGTTGGATGTGGCTTGGAGCACCCTGGGATAGCGGGAGCTGTCCCTGCCCATGTCAGGGGTGGAATAGGATGATCCTTAATATTTTTCCAACCCAAACCATTCCATGACTCCACACCCACCACTGACTCCACAAACCCCAGCCAAGGACATATCCAGCATCAGGGGAACACCAGGAAAAGGGAATCACTGGGAATGCTCCAAACAGAGCAGTGGGAGCTGCAGGGAATCCCCAGGGCAGGAGAGGAAAGGGAAAACGTTTCATTCCTTGAGTTATTCCCAATTCTGGCCTGAGAGGAGGGCAAACTCTTGGATAAAAGTGGGAATCTCACAGGGCTGCACCAGGCAGTCACAGGATGCCAGGGAGAAGAGACTTCCTTGGCACGAATTCCGGAGTTTCCAGCCAGAACAGGGAAGCGCAGAGACACGGAAAACAGCCAAAGAAGAGGAGAGAAACAACCAAAAAATCTTGGAGCACCCCCCAGGAAAGGTCAGGAGGAGACGTGGGATGAAGCACGGGGCCACCTCGGAACAGCCCCAGCTCCCGCCCTCCCCATTCCCTACAGAGCAGCCGGGACGTGCTGCCGGCAGGATCCTGGGAAGGCTTTGATGGAGGTGGTTTCTTTCCCTGCTCCAACGTTCCCACTCCCATCTCCACGTCCTGGGGCCACCCAAACCACGGGATAATTGGATGTGTCAACATCTCCCACATCCGGTGATGGAAGAGGCTATAAAAAGAAATGTTCCTGCTATAAACGCTTTGGGATGAAAAAGAGTTGGAAAAGGAGAGGGAATGGGAAGGCCTTGTTCTCCTTTTGGAGGCGTGTCCGGGATCCTGGGGCCCAAAAGGTTTGGAAGGAGGGATTTGGATCTTGATCCCGCCTCCATCCAGCACTCCCAGGGTTTTTTAGCCTCCATTCCATCACGGAGGATAGGAAAGGTCCGCACTACGCCCTGAAAGTGTCTCCGGGAAATGCCGCATCCATGGGGCTGCTCAGTGATGCCCAGAAATCAGGATGGATCCTGGAATCATGGAATGATTTGGGTGGGAAGGGAGCTTAAAGTTCGTCCAGTGCCACCCCATCCATGGGCAGGGACAGCTCCAACCATCCCAGGTGGATCCAAGCCCCAGTGTCCAACCTGGCCTTGGACACTGCCAGGGATCCAGGGACAGCCACAGCTGCTCTGGCAATTCCAGCCCAGCCCCTCCCCACCCTCACACACACCAATTCCTTCCCAACATCCCACCCCAAGCTCCCCTTGCCCACTGGGAAGCCATTCCCTGCCTCCTGTCCCTCCATGCCTTGGCCCCAGTCCCTCTCCAGCTCTCCTGGAGCCCCTTGAGGCCCTGCAAGGGGCTCGGAGCTCTCCCTGGAGCCTTCCCTTCTCCAGGGGAACATTCCCAGCTCTCCCAGAGCAGAGGGGTTCCAGAATCCCAGACTTTTTTGGGTGGGAAGGGACCTGAAATCCCACCGCATTCCATGTTCAGGGACACCTTTCCCTATCCCAGGTTGCTCCAAGCCCCGATGTCCAACCCGGCCTTGGACACTTCCCGGGATGAGGCAGCTGGTGGGATCAGTGGGATGAGGAGCTGTCAATCAAAGCTGTCACCTGACAGGAGCCTCCAACACTCTCCAGGCCCTGAATGTGTTCCCGGCCGAGCAAGATTCCTGAATCTGGGAATTCTCCCGAATTTTATTCATCCGGCAGCAAACCAGGAAGGACAAGAGGCACCAGAGGAGCCTTCCCCATTCAAGGAACAAATTCCAATCCAACCTGGACACCCATGGACAACCATGGATGAAATTCCCTGGGTTTTGCACCCAAAATCCCCCCTTTTTTCCAGGGCTGAAAAGCCATCGTGCAGACAGCAGTTAACCTCACCTCCAATAAAATCCACAGATTTGCTCGTGCTCCGAGCTGATTCCCTCTCACTGCAGCCTTCCTGTGGTTTTGGCCGCCCTGGAATTTGGCAGGACCCACAGGCACACTCAGACACGGAATTGAGCCATTCCCAGCGCGGCCCCGGGATGACAGGAGAGTGCTTGTGGATTTATTGGATAATTACGGAGACGGGCACTTTGAGAAGGGAGCGGGGAGGTGGCGTCGGTGACTCAATGGGTGGCAGAATTCCATGTGCTGCTGGAAGAACGAGAGGGAGCAACGGCAGAGACAGAAAAAGGCATTGTCCCGGCTCCGGAGGCTCCGCATGGCTCCCGGTGTTCTCCTTTGGTTTTTTTCCCAAGGAAAAGGTGTTAATCTGTTCCTGCCCCTCTCTTCTGAGCGTTTTCCCATAGGATAAAGTGTTTTTGCCGCTTTTCCACGTTTTTTGGAGCATCGTTGTCCATGGAGTGTTCATGGGGTGTACCTGGTCAGGCATCTCCTGGTTTTTAATGGATCTGAACAACCCTGAAGATCCCAGAGCTCCAAGTCACGGAATTCCAGAGTGATTTGGGTTGGAAATCACCTTCCACCATCCCAGGTGGATCCAAGCCCCAGTGTCCAACCTGGCCTTGGACACTGCCAGGGATCCAGGGACAGCCACAGCTGCTCTGGCAATTCCAGCCCAGCCCCTCCCCACCCTCACACACACCAATTCCTTCCCAGCATCCCACCCCAAGCTCCCCTTTCCCACTGGGAAGCCATTCCCTGGCTCCTGTCCCTCCAGCACTTGTCCAAAGTCCTTCTCCAAGTCAAGGCATTTTCCAGTTTCCAGATACTCAGGAAATGCTGGTTTGTAATCAGAAATCAAACTTTTCCTCAGCTCACCTTTGGAATTTTGGGTTCCCAGCAGCAGTTCCGCAACTCTGTGGGTATAGTAGACCCATCCCAAATTTGGTTCCTCAGCCAGGCTGCGCCTCTCCAAGGATTTCCACAATCCTGGAATTCCTGTGATGTTCTGTGATGGATAAGAGAGAGGAAAGACACAAAAGAGGCCACGGAGCTGCTCCAGGGGTTGGAGCCCCTCTGCTCTGGACAAAGGCTGGGAGAGCTGGGAATGTTCCCCTGGAGAAGGGAAGGCTCCAGGGAGAGCTCCGAGCCCCTTGCAGGGCCTCAAGGGGCTCCAGGAGAGCTGGAGAGGGACTGGGGCCAAGGCATGGAGGGACAGGAGGCAGGGANGTCCAGGGCCAGGTTGGACACTGGGGCTTGGATCCACCTGGGACAGTGGGAGGTGTCCGTGCCCATGGCAGGGGTGGAATGGGATCAGTATTAAGCTCCCTTCCATCCCAAACCATTCCAGGATTCCACACTCTCAAGGAGAAAAAAGGGATGAACATCCCAATGTCCCTTAGGGGACACAGAGGTGCCACCTCTGTCTGGGAACATCCGTCAGTTCTGTTTTCTTTGGGATTGGGCTCTTCATTTGGATCAAAACCCTTTCAGCTAAAACAGAGCTGAAAACAGGGATTTTTTTTTTCCTAGAAATGTTCAGCGGTTGCCGGTGATCCCTCGGCTGCCAGGAGCTGAATTCCGGGCCTGAATTCCCCGTTTCTCACTCTCCAAACACTCCCAGCTCCCGGCTTTTAAAAGGAGCGAAGCCATTTCGGTGGCGGCTCCAATGAAGGTGCGAATTTGGCATCCAGGGAAAGAAATGGATAAGCTCCCAGTAAATGTCTCCACGGAGCCTTTTCCATGATGCACAGGGCCTTCAGCAAATCCAGGGATTAATCCTCCTGGAGGTGTCTCCTTGGTCAATTCGACTCCAGACAGAACACAGAGAAATAAATTCCCAATTTCTTGCATTTGGAGTTTTTAATTCTGCTTTGGGATTCTCTACTCAGTAAAATGTTGGAATTTTTCCAACTTTTTTCCTATATAAAACACCTATGGAGACTTTATCCCTGCAAATACTGGTACAGAATTCCTGGCAGAGCTGTGGCTCCCAAAGGGTTGGTGGGAAGTGAGATTTGGTTCCTGACAAGGATCATGGGGAGGATGTGGAGGAGCAGAGGATCCACCCTGGGAGAAAAAGTTGTCCTGACTCTTGGATTGTCCATGGAACAACATCCATGGCGTCATGGAATGGTTTGGGTTGGAAAGGGCCTTCAGAAACCATCCCCATTCCATCCAGGGACACCTCCCACTATTCCAGGTGGATCCAAGCCCCAGTGTCCAACCTGGCCTTGGACACTGCCAGGGATCCAGGGACAGCCACAGCTGCTCTGGCAATTCCAGCCCAGCCCCTCCCCACCCTCACACACACCAATTCCTTCCCAACATCCCACCCCAAGCTCCCCTTTCCCACTGGGAAGCCATTCCCTGGCTCCTCTCCCTCCATGCCTTGGCCCCAGTCCTTCTCCAGCTCTCCTGGAGCCCCTTTAGGAACTCTAAGGATTCCCTGGCTTTTTCCCTTCTCCAGGGGAACATTCCCAGCTCTCCCAGCCTGGCTCCAGAGCAGAGAGGCTCCAGAATCCTGGAACGGTTTTGGTGGGAAGAGACCTTAAATCCCATCCCATTCCCAATCCATCCATGGGCACGGACACCTCCCACTATCCCAGGTGGATCCAAGCCCCAATGTCCAACCTGGCCTTGGGCACTTCCAGGGATGAGGCAGCCACAGATTTTTTGGGGAAAATTAAGGTGCCATTAATGGGATCTGGTCAATTCCTGCTTGGAAATCTTCATTTTTCCTTTAAGATTTATGTTTGGAATCCGTCAGGACCCCCCAGATCTCCCAATACCTCCAGAACAAAGGGAGCTGGATCTAATCCTGGCCTTTTAAAGTCAGTCTGGAAGAGATTAATCCAACCTTCAGCTCATCAATGAACAAAACGTCAAATTCCTGGACTTTTCCCAAACAAAAGCTCCGGGGAAGCATCCCTTGCTCCAAGACATCCCTGGTTTTGATTTTGTGGGGAAAGGATTGACTGAGATTTCCCAAAAGAACCCCATTTTTCCTTGTCCTGCTGAAACATCCATCCTTCCAACACCCCCTTCCTGCTTTTGATCCCAGCTGGAGCCGGGAAACACCAAAGAAGCCACAAACTGGGATGGGGGAGGGAGGAAGGGAGCGGGAAAAGGGAATTGAACTTTCCTGAACCGCAGCGAATTCCCGGGATGAGCTCATTTGATGGATCCATCATGGATGTGCCAGTTCTTCCATCATCCTGAAGGGCTGGAAGACATTCACAGCTTCCCTTGGAATCTGGCAAAGGAGGGAAGAGATGATGAAGTCATGGGATGATGAAGGAGACTTTTCCTGCATTTGTGGCTGGAGGAACCTTAAGGATCAAAGCCCCATCCAGGAATCTTTTCATCCATGGTTTCCTGAGCTGCTCCTGCCATTGACATTCCCAGATAATTCCTTGTCATTAAAACAATTTGGGATTATTTAAAACATGCTTTTTCCATGGATAAAATAGGATTAATGAATTTCCATGTCTTTTCCAGGTGTCCCATGTTCAGCTTGTCCCTTAAATCCAGATCCCATGATGGATCCTCATGGAATGTGGAGGTGCCTCAGAACAAGGGGTTCAGCTCCCGCTCAGGTGTTTCATCCCGAGGAAAAGATGGAAAACATCCTAGAGCCAACCTGAGCTCAGGGAGAGGCAGAGGAGAGGTCCCAAAGAAGTCCCATCCAGATTTTTGGGATACAGGGATGCACCAAGAGCTGCCCTGGGCCAAAATTCACCTGACCAAGCCCAAATCCAGGTTGTCCCACAGGAGCCGGAATTCCAAGCAATTCCATTGTTTTCCCATCTCGATCAGACAGATTATTCCCAATTTGACCATGGAAAAATCACTGGGTGCTGAACAAACTCAGCCTGTGGATCATGGAATGGAATGGTTTCGGTGGGAATGGTTTGGGTGGGAATGGCCCTTAAATCCCATCCTGTTCCATGGGCACGGACACCTCCCACTATCCCAGGTGGATCCAAGCCCCATCCACCCTGGCCTTGGACACTTCCAGGGATCCAAGGGCAGCCACAACTTCTCTGGGAATTCCATTCCAGTCCCTCCCCACTCTCACAGGGAACAATATCCCAGAATCCCAAGAAGATTTTCCTCGGAAAAGCCCTCCAGGATCACCAAGTCCAAGCTGGGACCAATCCCCACCTTGGCACTGAATTGCCACATCCAGGAATTCCTTGGACACCTCCAGGGATGGGGACTCCAAACCTCCCTGGGCAGTCTATTCCACTACCTGATCACCTTTTCCCCGAAGGAATTCCCTCTGATTCCCAACATCACTCAGCAGGATTTGTTCCGTGTCTGCTTCAGCTCCGCGTGGGATAAAAGAAACCTCCAAAGAGGAATCCCAGCTACGTCTCTTTCCAAAGACTATTTCCTGCCTAATTCCCGAGCTTCATTTCTTCCCTGGCCACGGAGAAAACACAAAGAAGAGGGAAAAGGAGAGGAAAGTGGATCTCCCAAGCAGCAGTAAGAAAAATAGGAGAGCTCGTCATGGATTTTCCCAGTTGTTGCTCCAAGGCCGGGATTCCAAGTTCATGGAGAGGCCACTGGCACTGACCCCAGTCTGAAGCTAATTCCATCCAGAAACTCCGTGGAAAACTCAGCCAGCTCTGACAGATCTCCGGGATAACTTGAAGCTCCCCCAACAGATAATGGAAAAAATCTGTTCCAAATCCGATGCACCTGTAGGATTACACAAAGGCATTCCCAAAAAACAAGGGATGCAAATGCAGGGGGTGTCACCATTATGGCATCAAATCCTCCCATCCCAAAAATCTCTGTCATTGGCGTCCCTGGTTTTTCAGGAACCAGTTTTCCCATTCCCGTTCCAATTATTTCCCAAGGAAATAATGAGGAAAGAGATGCTTCCCTCTGGAATGTGGCAGGAATTGGGACGAGTTGTTGTGGGATTTTTATCCCCCCTCCAGTGGGTGGTGATGAAATCCAAGTTTAGTTTCCCAATTTCCCAAAAGCTGGAAGGCTTTGTGCCCAAATTATCCCCAACTTTTGCATCTGAATAAGAGGAAAAAAGGCAAAAATAAAAAGAATTCTCAGTGGTTTGGGAAGTCTCAGGATAAAATTCCCACCGATTCCCTGCAGTGACTCCCTGGTTTGGAAAATAAATCAATAAAAATTAGGGATCAAACACATCCAAATTGGATCATCCCTTCCGTCTCTCCACACATTCCTGCCCCACTGGAAACAATTCCCAACCCACCCCCCAGGAAACCATTCCAAGCCAAACGGATTTCATGGATGACCTAAATTCCTCATCATCCCAACCTCATTATTCCATGCTTGGAAAGACGTTCCCTTCCACAGCGTCAGCACATTCCCCGTTTTTAAACAATTGTCATGTCCAAGATTTACTGGGATCTCCCATCCAACCAGAATCCCACGAATCCCAGGCTCCAGAATATGATCCATGGAAATCTTTCTTCCAAAAGAAAGCTCTTCCATTATCATTTCTTCTCCCAGCTTTCTCCAATTTCTCCATGTTTTTCCGGGCAGGAATAAACCCAGGAAGTCACATTTCCCATGGAATTCCCACTGGTTCAGGCCGCCAAGGTGCCAAACCTTTCCCAAAGGAGCCAAACCCTTCCCAGGAGGCCAAAATCCAGATGGAACCTCTGGTTTTTCCCAAAAAAACCTGGATTCCTTCACGGAGCTCAGATGAATGGAGGGAATGAGCTGAGTAGTGCATTCCGAGGTCCTTCCAGGCGGCTGATGCGGAACAGCAAATCCAAAAGTGGGAATTTCCCATCGTTTCCTTGGTGGATTTGCAGCTTCCATGGCTTTGTGGGAAGATCCCACCTCCTGGAATGCAGGGATGTGGTGGTGGCTGGGATCGATGTGGGACAAATATTGGAGAGCAGGAGAGGGACGTTGGATAAGGCTCTGGAGAGACAGGAAAAGTGGGAATGGCTTCCCACCACCAGAGGGTCACTTTTTAAATCTTAGAATTCCCACAGGATTTCACTTTTGGAATTTCCTTTTTCTCCTGTCTCTTCTTTCCACCTGAAATAACCCCACTGAGTTCCAAACCCAGAATTTTTTTTCCAGGATGGATTTAACTCTCTCTGGAATTATTCCCTGGCTTTCTCCTTCTGAACCTGTGGCTTTAGGAAACCTTGGAAACATTTAAATAGGGAATTATTATAATTTACAATTCCCTCAACAATGCCCTAGGCAGCAATTCCTAAAAAAAGAGCTCTTTCCTCTCTCCTGGCATTCCTTGGCTCCTTGGGAAGAGCAGGGGGAACAGAGGAAAAATCCTAATATTGAAAAGATTCCTGGACCACAAGCCATAGAAAAACTATGGAAATACATCCTATTAATTAGGCTTAATCCCAATATTGGAGAAGGTTTGATGTGGACACATCATTTTTTATGGAATCACAAAGTTGTCTGGAAACCAACTTTTTCCAGAAGAACTCTTTTCCCTGAATAGAATCTCATCCTAATGGAAAACGAGCACCACCACCAGTTCAGTGAGGTCTTTCCACCATGACACGGGATGGGAAGCAGCCCTGGGGGAAGGATTCGGGATGTCGTGGATGAGGCTGGAAAGGCCCAGCCCAGACCCCCCCAGCCCTGGGCTGATCCCAGCGTGGGCAGCAGGAAAGGTGGGAATTCTGCCCCTGGGCCCCCTCAGGTGAGACCCCACACGCAGAGCTGCTCCAGGTCCTGGATCCCAGATTCAGGAGGATGTGGAGCTGCTGGAGCAAATCCAGAGGAGCCCCCAGAGCTGCCCCAGAGCTGGAGCTCCTCTGCTCTGGATGAAGGCTGGGAGAGCTGGGAATGTTCCCCTGGAGAAGGGAAGGCTCCAGGGAGAGCTCCAAGCCCCTTGCAGGGCCTCAAGGGGCTCCAGGAGAGCTGGAGAGGGACTGGGGCCAAGGCATGGAGGGACAGGAGCCAGGGAATGGCTTCCCAGTGGGAAAGGGGAGCTTGGGGTGGGATGTTGGGAAGGAATTGGTGTGTGTGAGGGGGGGGAGGGGCTGGAATGGAATTGCCAGAGCAGCTGTGGCTGTCCCTGGATCCCTGGCAGTGTCCAAGGCCAGGTTGGATCCACCTGGGATAATGGAATTTTTCCCTGCCCGTGGAATGGAGGTGGGACTGGATGGGCTATGAGGTCCCTTCCAAATCATTCCATGATTCTGCTGGGTCCTTAATCTCAGGATTGGGAAGTGCAGAAGAAGTGGAATCAGCCACTGGTGTGGGCTGGGATCATCCCATGCCACTGTGGGATTTAGGGAGTTTAGTGCCTGGATTCTCCTGACCTGAGGGAACATTTCCCCTCCTCTAAACTCCTAAAACTCCAGGTGGGTCCAACCTTCTCACTTCCTCATTCCCAATCCCATCCTCATTCCCAATCCCATCCTCATTCCTTGACTTGTGTCTTCCACGATTTTCCATCAGCCTGAAAAAGACTCCCCAGTGTTTCAATTTCCCCGGATTTGAGCAGCATGTCAAAAATCCACCCCAAAAACTCCCTCCAGTCCTGCTTCCCATCCCTTCCCAACTCCCAAAAACCTCCTGTCTTCCTTTAAACCTCCAGAAATTTTTGCAGGAATTGCCTCTGGAAGCAAATCTGCTCCAGGCCCACAGAACTTCCCATTTAATGAGGAACCATCTCCATTAGGACCGGGAATCGCTTCCAGTTCCTCCCATTCCAGCAGCTGCGGAGCTTCGCAGTGGCTACCACCTGCCCGGAGCAGCTGTTCCGACACCTTCCATCCCGGGATGAGGAGCCAACACCTGGAAAACATCATGGATTTACAATCGGGAACAAGAGGAAAACTCCCTCCATAAAAATACTTGGAGGTGATCTGGGCTCTTTCAAGCGGCCGATGCAGAAAACATCTTTTTTTAAGGATTTTTCCCCAGTTTCTGGGAAGATGGGAGGTTTTGGGAGCTGGGATGGTGGTGGGAAGTGTCACGCTCCATCCTGTATCCCTGGAAAAACAGCAGGAAGAGACCAGGGGAATTTCTGCAGGTGGAAATTCCTTCGTTTGGGAGTCCAAAAAGGAGGAGGAATAGGGAAAAACCTGGAAAAGGAGATGTTGCTTATGGAGAATCCCAAGGGTGGGATCTAACCTGATGAATTTTTGGAAGCTGTGGAAGAAACTTCCTTGCTTGAGATGAATTCAGCTGGAATTTCAGTGGAGATTCCACTTTTCCAAAGATTCTTCCACAAGCTGAAGTTTTTTCCACGTGGAATGGAGGCCTTGGAGAGCCCGTGGGATGTTCCAGGTGCTGTTGGCTCTGGGAATCGGGATTTTTCCTGGAATTTTCTCTTGGAAGTGCAACTTCCATAGGCAAGAGGACGAGTTTCCAGCTCAGTTTTCCAGGTGAGGAAAGAGAATTCTGTCTCATCTCCAAGACAACCTGGGACAGAGGGAGAAGCTGAGGAGGTTCTTGGTCTGGAAAGCAATGGGATGGACTTGGAGCAGGTGGATGATTCCACCTGAGGATGATCCCAAACCAACTGCAGGGCTGAGGGAAACAGGTCATGGAATGTTGGACAAGTTTGGGGTGGAAAGGAACCTTAAATCCCACCCCATTCCAGGCAGGGACACCTCCCACCATCCCAGGTGGATCTAAGCCACATCCAACCTGGCCTTGGACACTGCCAGGGATCCAGGGACAGCCACAGCTGCTCTGGGAATTCCAGCCCAGCCCCTCCCCACCCTCACACACACCAATTCCTTCCCAACATCCCACCCCAAGCTCCCCTTGCCCACTGGGAAGCCATTCCCTGCCTCCTGTCCCTCCATGCCTTGGCCCCAGTCCCTCTCCAGCTCTCCTGGAGCCCCTTGAGGCCCTGCAAGGGGCTCGGAGCTCTCCCTGGAGCCTTCCCTTCTCCAGGGGAACATTCCCAGCTCTCCCAGCCTTTGTCCAGAGCAGAGGGGCTCCAGAATCCTGGAATGGTTTGGGTTGGAAAGGACCTTAAATCCCATCCATTCCCACCCCATCCATGTGCAGGGACACCTTCCACTATCTGAGATTTTTCCAAATCCCTTCCAACCTGGCCTTGGACACTTCCAGGGATGGAACAGCCACAGCTTCTTAATAATGAACCTTAATTAGAACAGCCTCATTAATTTTAACACTCCAGAGGTTCCTGCCCGGATTCACCAACAATTTCTTGGAGGCCCTGGAAATATCCAGGACTGAGATCCACATGGAATGCGCCTTTCATTCCCACCAGGTCAGTTCAGAGATTTTCCAAGCCAGGAGGGAAGAGTAGACATATTCCCATGAGACCCCCGACATTCCAGCTGCGGGAGGTCCGGGATGGATCATTTTAGGGACAGGAAATCCCCTGGAATATTCCCAGTTGGAAAGGAGCTCAAAGGACCCTGATGGACAGAATTTCACAGAAAACAAAACACAGATGAGATGATCCAACCTCTTAATCCTGGAAAACTGTGATGGGTCCTCCCAGACCCTTGGATATGGTGGGAATAGAGCAGCTGATTTCTGGGATGGAATTCCCCACTCTCCTCTCCTTGCTGCCTGATCCCAGCTCTTCCCTCCCTTTTTTACCATTAAATATCCGAAAAAAATAGGAATGGGGGAGAAGTCGCCCCATGACGCCATTTTTCCACCCATTTTTCCACCCTCTTTCCCACCTGGAGAAGGTGCAGGCGTTCTCCAAGCTTTTTGTGGGAGCAAAGGAGTGTTGGGTGGGATTTTTCCATGTGGAAATTGGCACTGGAAGAGAAACTCCACCATTCAGGAGAGGATTTTCCTTGGATTAATGCAATTCCAGTGTCTCTGTCCCCCTCCCTGATAATTTTGGGACCAATGAGGCCTTTTTTTCCTTGGGATTCCATGAAGGAAAAGGAATTCCGAAGGATTTAGGCTGGGAGGCTTCATCATGAGAAAAGTCTCGCTCCAGAGGCCAAATTTTCCATGGATTCTCTTAAAAAAAGGGGCTTAAAAAGAGAAAATGAGAGCTCTGAGCTGGATTGGAGAAGTTTTCCTTGGGATGGGAATGGCTGGAGAGGGAAAATCCCTCATCCCACAAATTCTGAGGGAATAAAAAGTTCTTTTTTCCTCCTCCAGGTTTAAAAAGTGCAACTTAAAAAAACCCCTTGGAATTAAAGTCATGCTCGGTGGAATGTCCCAGGGATTGGCATCCTGATACTTTTCCATGATGGGCAATCCCTTCCCCTTCGGGAATTTATGGCTTTACAATCCCTCTGTGTCCTTACTTAGGGATTTTCTTGGATAATCCCAGTGTGAGGATGGGATCCGGGGAAATCCTGGATCCCAACCTGGCCCAAGCCGGGTTTAAATCCCGTTGTCCCGAACAAAAAAAATCAGGATTTTGATCCAAATCCCTACAAAAGCAGAGGGAAAACACAAAAATAACACAGTGGAAAATCCCGTGCCTGCTCTAATCCCAATTTTTCATGGATACTCTACCAGAGTTCCATCTCCGGGAGCGTTTCATGCCTCCTGCTTGCTGTTGAACATCCCAACCCTTGTTCCCTGTTTTTAGCGGCAAGTCTGGCAGATGGAGAAGCAATTCCCAATTTTCCAGAGCATTAAAACCTCACAGCTCCCTTGACTGGGGCTGAGAAAACTCCACTCCTTTCCATAATAAAAATATATGGAATTGTGCAAGGAGAGTGGCTTTATTCCTATGGAAATTCGTTCCGATATCTCCGGATCAGCTGGCGCACGGAAAAATCATTTCCAGGGAAAAAAAAAAAACAAAGCAGCCTCCAAACCCAGCTGATGCTGGATGTAAATTGGGAATTTCATAAAGTTCATTCCCAGAAAACTCATGGATCTAAATATAGGAATCATTTCCCTCTTTCCCACTGCAATTAACCGGGCTCGGCATTCCTGCTCTGGAGTTTGGTCCACGTGGCTCTGGATCACCCTGGACTTCTCCTTCCTGCCAAAATTGGCACCATCTCCATGTGGGATGATCCCGATGGTTTTCCAGGAAGCTCCAGAGCTGCTGAGAACACGGATAGGGGCCAAGGGATGTGGAATTGGACTCTGGATCGCTCAGATGAGGCCGGAGCTGGAATTGAGGAGGGATCTGTGGTCCTGGTTCGAGGGCTTTGGGTCTGGGATTCTCCAGGTGTTTTTTAAGGAGCAAGAGAATCCTGAAATTCCAAGTTTTCCCAGGATGTCTCTATTAGGCATTATCTGGATACAACACTAGGATGGAGAGGAAAACGGGGAATTTCTTTCAGCATGGAGGAAGCAGTAATGGAGTTTTGGGAATTCCCATTTTTATGGGCTGCCCTCCTGGAATTCCAGAAATCCGGTGGGGAACATGTCCCCCCAGAATCCTTTCCCTCTTGGAGCAGAAAAATCCCCCAAAACACAGAGGAAGTCTGGGAATGAGTTGATTACCAATGGATTCCCAGCAGGATCAAGATTTGGGATATTCCATGCTGAAATCCTCATGGAATGGTTGATCCCTAAGGATCATTTAATTCCAGCCCTTCTTCCATTGGTAGGGACAACTTCCCAAAGCATTCCCTGATTCCATGATTCCATGTCCCTTTTCCCTCATGGCAAAATTTCTATCCCTGGCAGGACCTTTTCCCTCGGCACGGAACTGATCCCATCCCAACTCCAACCCATTCCCAGGTGTCCACCTGGATTTCCCAGAGATCAGGAAAGGAATTTAAGGAATTCCAAGAGTTTCCAGGGTCCCAGATTTCTCCACTTATCCCTTTCCTTGCCCTTCCGGTTTTCCAAAGTCGTATCCACCTTTTCCAAGCTTTGCCTCTCCTGGATCCTCTCATTGCTGCTCCTCAAATCCCTCTGATTTCCCTCATTTTCTCTCCCTAGGAGTTCTGAGAGTGCCACATTCTCCCAAATTCCCAGGCTGCCCTTCCATGAACTTTGGGCCATCCCACCCTCAGGAATGCTGCAAATCTTGGAATGCTTCCCTTGAAATCTCTTCCAAGAAATCCCAGGAGGGCTTTTTTTCTCTGTCCTTGATTCCGTTTCATCCCTGAAATTTGGGAACAAAGAAAATTCCTTGCTCCTCTCCTTTATCTCCAGGCCGGATGGATTTTGGGAACATCCTGAAATCGTATCCATGACTTTTGGGGGTGGATTTAGGGATGTATTCCCAAATTTCCCCACCCAGCTGCGTGCCAGCACGGGACTGGAAGCTGTCACAGCGGGAAAAGCTGTTCCTGGAGTTAATGATTCCCTGGAATCCGAGCTGCCTGCAGGCATCTGGCAACTCCAGCTCCGAGGTGTAAAACCGGAGGAAAACTCTGGGAAAAACACTGGGATTGGAGGGGGTGTAAATGCCTTTTTTATCCCGTTTTTTTTTCCCTGCTGTTCCGTCTACCAGCTTCATTCCCGGCTTTTTCCACACTGCTCCTGCTTCCTGCTGCACAGACGGGACCTGGAGCAGCATCCCAAAAAAATCCCCAGGAATGTGACAAAATCAGGGATGCAGTGCTGGGTTGGTTTTTTTCTTTTAGTGTCCCTTTAATTTGAATCCCGGTGGGAATGAAGGGGATGGGAGAAAATGAAGGAATTTTGGGAGCGGATAAATCTGCCGGAGAATTTATTTGATCTTTGAACCCATGGCTCCCTCGGAGCTGGATCCGGGGGCCTGGAAAAGCAATCAGTGGGAATATCAAATCCTAATGATGTCTGGGCTTGATCCCCCTGCTCCAGGTGAAATTTCCAGCAGCTGGCAGGGAATTGGAGCCCTTGAAAAACTGGGAATGTGTGGAGATAGTGGAGGAGGATGGATGGAGGTGCTGGGGATTCTCTGCTGCAGCTCCGGCCTTCGTGCTCCTGGTTTTTCCTTTGAAAATCCCATCAGGATTCCACAGTATCCTACTGGGAAGGATTTGCTCTGAGGAAAAATCCGGAGTTTTCCTTGTATTTAGCATCTCCCTACTTGGAATTCTCTGACCTGTTCAGGGAGAGGGATTCAAATGTCCCTGCCTGACTTTGGAGCACAATTCCAGTGACCTGTACTTTTTCCCCAAGTTTTTTTGGGAAAAATTGAGGAGACCTGTGGTTTTTTCCCAAGTTTTTGGGGGAAAATTGAGGGAATTTTAGGGTGTAGAGGGGAAAGCAGAGGATGAGTGAGATCCCTTGGAATGTTCACCTGGAGGGGAGACTCACCGGGATCTGGAGATTCTCCAGGGGGGCAGCTCCGATTTTTGGGATGAGGATCAGCTGCAGGAGGTGGATGCTGGAATATCCCAAGGGATCCATGTGCTGCTCCTTGAGCTTCCCGTTGTATCCAAGCTTCCAGCCTCGCTTGGAAATGATCCCAACTCCCAAGATCCCGCTTTTCCCCGACACCTCCTTAGAGTGTGCTCCAAGTCCTGAAGGAGCTCGATGTTTCCAGGGCCAGAGTTTTCCCATAAATTTAGCTTGGGATGTGAACCAAGTGGAAATTCCCAGGAGCAGCCGTGGTTTGGGGTTTTCAGGAGCCTTTGGAGCAGGGAATGCTGCTCCCGGATTTATATGGGGAATGGTCCATCCTGGATCTTTGGATCTTCCTCATCCCAAATCCCTCTCCAGCTCTCCTGGAGCCCCTTTAGGCCCTGCAAGAGCCTCCAAGGATTCCCTGGAGTTTTCTCTTCTCCAGGTGAACATTCCCAGCTCTCCCAGCCTGGCTCCAGAATCATGGAATGGTTTGGGTTGGAAAGGACCTTAAATCCCATCCCATTCCACCCTGTCCATGTTTGAGGACACTTCCCACTATCCCAGGTTGTTCCAAACCCCCTCCAGCCTGGCCTCGGACACTTCCAGGGGTTGGGAATACACGGATAGACAAGACTGGACAAAATTCCTACCAGGAATGAGTGGTGCCACCAGCTGAGAATTCCAGGAGTTGCTTCATCCTCTTGTAACTCCAGCACAGGATCCAAATCCATGGATTCAGGTGCAGCCACACTCATGGATCATCCCCATCCCATCCCACAGCAGGAGCTGCCACCTTTTCCAGAACTTTTCCACACTATTTAAGGATCCAAACCCCTGGAAAAGCCATTATCCCAAAAACCCACGAGAAGGAAAAGCACTTCCCACTCCACTGCTCCTCAAATTCCTTCCATCTCCTCCTTCTCCACATCCCACCTTCTTCTAAAATCCCAAATTCCCAGCCTGTCCTTAAATACCCTCCCCAGTTTCCCACTTCCAATCATTCCCGGGATCATCAGGAGTTGATCCGGCTCAGCTGCTCCAGGGGGTTTTCCCTTGGAGCACCTGGAAGCTGGGAATGGGAAATCTCCTGGAATGGGGTCGAAGTGAGAGAAATTTGCCTCCAGGGATTGTGTTTGCTCCAGGGAAGGAGATTTTGGGAATGAAAAGGAGACCCTGGAGAACTTTTGGGAAGTGTGGTGGGAAATTGATATAAAAATGGGATTAAATTGATATAAAAAGGGGTGAAATTGCTATAAAAATAGATAAAATTGATATAAAATGGGATAAAATTGATAGAAGAAGATGAAATTGATATAAAATGGGATTAAATTGATATAAAAGGGGATTAAATAAGCATAAAATGAGATGAAATTAATGAAAAAGGGGATAAAAATATAAAAAGGGGTGAAATTGCTATAAAAATAGATAAAATTGATATAAAATGGGATAAAATTGATAGAAGAAGATGAAATTGATATAAAATGGGATTAAATTGATATAAAAAGGGGTGAAATTGATACAAAATGGAATAAAATTAATATAAAATGAGATTAAAATTATTTTTAAAGGGATTAAATGGATATTAAATGGAGTGCAAATGATATGAAGAGGGGAGAAATTAATATTAAAGGGGATAAAATTAATAAAAATGGGATTAAATGACCATAAAATTAGATGAAATTAATTTTAAAAAGGATAAAAATATATAAAAGGGTGAAATTGCTATAAAAGGGGATAAAATTAATATAAAATTAGGTGAAAAAAATACAAAATTAGACAAAATTTATTTTTAAAGGGATAAGAATTGTACAAAATGAGGTTAAATTGATATTAAATGGGATGAAACTGATGTAAAAAGGGGAGAAATGAATATAAAAAGGGATAAAGTTGATACAAAATAAAGTGAAATTAATATAAAAATGGATTAAATTAATATTAAAAGGTATAAAATTAATAAAAATGGAATAAAATTACCATGAAATAAGGTGAAATTGATATAAAATGGAAGAAAATTAATAGAAAAAGGAGTGAAATCGGTATAAAATGGGATAAAATTGATATAAAATGGGGTGGAGTTAATATCAAAAGGGTTAAAATGTATATAAATGGGGTGAAATTGATATAAAAAAGGATTAAATTAATGTAAAATGGAGCTCTCCCAGCCTGGCTCCAGAGCAGAGGGGCTCCAGAATCCTGGAATGGTTTGGGTTGGATGGGACCTGGAATCTCATCCCATTCCACCCCATCCATGGGCGGGGACACTTCCCATGATCCCAGGTGGATCCAAGCCCCAATGTCCAACCTGGCCTCAGACACTCCCAGGGATCCAGGGGCCGCGTATTTAAACCAGTCTGGGCCATATTCCAGCAGAAATATTCCCAAATTTTCCCAGGTAACTTCACCACCTTTCTACTCGACCAGACTTTGCCGGGCAGGGATCAGAATTCCACCAACTTCCGTCGGGAGATTATTCCAGAGGGAATGCCACAAGCAGGACGTGTTCCACTGGAGATCCCTGGAACACATCCCTGTTCCCAGCCCTGTTCCCATCAGGGTGGGATGAGGATGGCAGGAAGCCGGAATTCCCTGCTGGATCACTGATCCGGATCTCTCTGTTAGCAGCTGTTTGGAAAAGCTGTGGAAGCACAGAGACTTCCCAAGATTTGAGTCAGATATTCCCACATGGACGTCGGACAGCTCCGGAATCTGGGGTGCCTGAGCGGCCTTTTCCAAGGAGATCAAACTCCCTCCTCCAGCAATCCAAATTCCAGGAATTCCTCTGCCCTCACTTGACTTCTCTGTTCCTCTGTAAAGCAAAGAAATCATCGGAATTGTTCCCAAAAACACCTGGCATTGAAAAAATGGGATAAACAGGAGAGGCTGGGAATGACTTTGGACATGAAATTCCAGGTGTTAACCTGGAATTAGCCAGCCTGGATGCTTTTCCAGGGAAGGCAAACCTCGGGATATGGTTTTTATTTCCTTGACAGATTCGTCAGGAAAAAAACAGAAAATGAAAAAAATCCCAATTCCTAATTTTTCCATCTGAGCCAGGATGAGAATTCCCAAGCTCTCCATGAATGTTTTACGTGGAAAAAAATCTAATTTTAGTTCTGCTCTGTAAAAACGAAGGAAAAGGAATTGGATTGTCCCACTTGGAGCTGCACTTTGTTTTTCCTTGTAATTCCTTTTCCTTTCCACGCTGGGAAGGGTCAGGAATGGTTCAGGAATATCCAGTCCAGGCTGAATTTTCCAATTCCCCTCAGTGGGAAGTTGGGATTCTTCTCTGATTCCCAGATCCACAAATAACATCCATTTCTTCCCTGATTTCCAGCGCCGGCCCGTTCCACGAAAAAAATGGCAGCAGGACAAGGGAGAAATGAATCCAAGGATGGTCCTGGAATATCTGCTACTGCTTATTCCTGGATTTCTGACAAAACCTCCAAACTTCCATGAAAATTCCTGGATGTGGCACTCGGTGGATTCGATCCCAGTTGGATTTGATGCTCTTGGAAGTCTTTTCAAACCTCAGTGGAGTTTGATCCGTGGTGAGGAACATGGGAATGGGATAATAGAGGACTCAGATTCCGATGGCGCTCAGGGTTGGAGGGAATATGATCCAGGCAGTTGGAAAAGCGGGAAAAAGGTGGATTTGGAGTCATAAATGTGGAATCACCATCCCAAAGATTTGGGGTGGGACATCCCTTGGAAAACTCCCTTTCCATCGTTTCTCCACCTGCATTCCCAGCTCCCTGCTTGGAATTTTTTTCCTTTTCCACACAAAATTGCATTTTTCCAATGGAGTTCAGCCAAAGAGGCTGAATTCCTGAAAATTCCAAACCCAGAAAAAGAGGATTTGACACCATCAAGGCAGATCTTCCAGCAGTTTTCCTATGGAATTCCAGAAATTCCTTAGGGAAAAGTTCTCCTATTCCTTGGTACTTCCTGGTCTCTTAATCCAAAATTAATCCAGGAGGGAAAAATCTCCCCGTTATTCCTGCTAAAATCTGATATCCAAGGATGCCCCAAATCTGCTGGAATTCCCAAATTCAGGAAGGCCTCTTTGTTCCCAGCATTCCCTGCTAAGGAAGATTCCCTGCTAAAGCAGGTGAGGAATAAAATCATGGAATCATTGAGGTTGGAAAAGGCCCAAGTCTGATCCTTGGGTTGGGAAGAGGAAATTTGGAATACTGGGAATGTCTGGGAAAGGAACACTGGGACAGGGAACAGGAAAAGGACATGGAAACCAGGAATTGGATCTTTTGGGAACAGGGATGAGCCAGGGGATGGGGAGGATCTTGGGATGGGCTTGGGATGAAGGGAATTACATAAATCCCAGGAAAAATATTCCTCGGATGGATCCACACTTGGATAAATTTTGGGAGGGCTCAGAACATCTTGGATACAGAGCAGGGATTCCAGAGGGAGCAGTGAATGCTCAGGGGTCTCCCATCCTCCCTTCCCAAGGAAATTCTTTGGAAAACACTTTTAAAAATCCATGGATTGGTCCCGAATATTTGAGCCTGTGGGAAAATTGACCAGATCCCACTTTTTCCAGTTTCCAAAGGAAAAGAGGAATCTCCTCTCCTTTCTTTTTTAAATCCTTCTTCCCTTTAATTCCTTGGAAAAAGTGAAGTGGAAATATTGGGATGTCTCCAATGGGAGCTGGAAAGGGAATCCCTGGAAAAACTCAGAGGGATCAAAGGACTCTGCATTCCATAGGGTCCTGTCCCTGGCTATTCCCTGATATTGGACCTTCATCCGTGATCCAACATCCCAACCTCGGCAGGGAATGGGAATTTCTCCTCAGAATCCTCCTGGCTCCGGTTTTCCCATCAGGAGGAAATTTCCCAGGATTTTCCAGGATTCTTCTCTCCCGTCAGCCTCTGAGCCTTTTTCCAGCCTGGCAAAAAAAAAAAAACGGAATGCCTTGGAGTGGAAATTTTAGAGGGAATATGGAGAGGAGATCCTTGAAGGGGCTGAGGAGGAAGGATTTTCCAGGCGGGATATCAGGATAAGGTTTTATCAGGAGCCTCAAGTGACAGGGATTGGGAAGGGGGTCTGGCTGTTCTAGGAGGGATCTGTCACATCCTGGAAAAACCTGGAATGGGATATTGAGGATTAGGCTGATTCCAGCCTCAACTGTAATGGAAGGGCTCCCTCTGGTGCCTCCAGGATTTCTCGCTTTTCCAGTTTTTTCTCCTTTTCCAGGAAAACCACCTTTGCTCCTGTTTGCTCCAGAGGGAAGGACAAAGCTCATCCCGACTCTTTTCCAGAGTCAGGAAAACCCAATTCCTTGTTGGAATATTCCACGTGTCCATGGAGACTCCAAGAGAGGCCAAAATCCAGGCAAATCTTCCTTGGGAGAGCAGGGCAGTGATCCCCACCTCAAACAGTGTTACGGAATTCCATGCTCGGAATCCACCCAGGGAATTTTATCCATGTCCAGAGGGGTGGGACCTGCGTTGGGAAATGTCCAAGTACCAACCCCAGCATCCCACATTGTTTTCATCCCGGTGCTTTTCCAACAGGAGCCGGAGATTTTTCCCCCTGGAAAATGAGATTAAAGCTCTGGAAAGGAGTTTTGGGATGGGGCAGTTCCAGAGCGGCTTCCATGGCCATGGGATCTTCTCCAAGGGCAGCCTGTGGATTGAGGAGATTCCTGGATAACGAGGAGTTATCCAAGGTTTTTTGTGGGATGCAGGGACAGGAGAAGTGTCCGGCAAAAAGTGATCAAATAGAAGTGTTCTCAGAAGATTTCAGGGAAATCTTGGAGCCTTTTCCAGGGCCTCAAGGGGCTCCAGGAGAGCTGGAGAGGGACTGGGGCCAAGGCATGGAGGGACAGGACACAGGGAATGGCTTCCCAGTGGGAAAGGGGAGCTTGGGGTGGGATGTTGGGAAGGAATTGGTGTGTGTGAGGGTGGGGAGGGGCTGGGCTGGAATTCCCAGAGCAGCTGTGGCTGTCCCTGGATCCCTGGCAGTGTCCAAGGCCAGGTTGGCTCCACCTGGGATAGTGGGAAGTGTCCCTGCCCATCCAGTTGGAATTCAAAGATCTTTTCCCACTCAAACCATTCCCTGATTCCATGAATCCAGAGCTCTGCCTTTGGTTTTCCATCCATGCAAAGCCCTGGGTTATTCCCTCCTTTTCCCAGGAAGGCTCCATGGGGGAACTGGGCAAAACATTCCCTCCTAAAATAGCCGGGAAAGGGGCCTGGGAAGCCCCAGGGATCAGAGGTGCTCCAATGGAGCAACTGTTGGGATGGATGCATCCCAGATGTGGAAGGGAACGGCTCCATCCCAGGAAAATTCCTTTTTCCCTCCCACAACCAACCTGGCAAAGGAGGACTTGAGAATTCCCACAGGAATTTGTTATTTGTTTGTTTCAGCTTTTATTCCTTGTTTTTGTTTTGTTTTGGGGTTTTTTAATTGTTTCTCGTGATTACAAAAGCAACTGGAAAAACCTGGAATTTTGGATGCGATTAGGGAATGGAGCACTCGGAGAGGTCTTGGAAAAATCCTGATTCCTGTTTACCTGGGCAGCGAGAAATGTGCCGGATGGGAGCAAATTCCATGGATTTTGTGGATGGCAGCAGGATTTAAAGAGACAGGAATGGGATAATTCCCATTATCATAATTCTGAGGTGGATCCCGGGAACTGCAGGAGGGAAAAATCTTTCATGGAATCATGGAATTCCGGACTGGTTTGGGTGAGAAGGGACATTAAACCCCCTCCAGTCTCATCCAGGGACACCTCCCACTGTCCCAGGGGGATCCAAGTCCCAGTGTCCAACCTGGCCTTGGACACTGCCAGGGATCCAGGGACAGCCACAGCTGCTCTGGGAATTCCAGCCCAGCCCCTCCCCCCCCTCACACACACCAATTCCTTCCCAACATCCCACCCCAAGCTCCCCTTTCCCACTGGGAAGCCATTCCCTGCCTCCTGTCCCTCCATGCCTTGGCCCCAGTCCCTCTCCAGCTCTCCTGGAGCCCCTTGAGGCCCTGGAATTGTCCAAGGCCAGGTTGGACATTGGGGCTTGGAGCAACCTGGGACCGTGGAATTTTTCCCTGGGTGGAACTGGATGGGATTTAAATTCATCCCATCCCAAACTTTCCTGGGATTCATTGGAAATGTAGATATTCCCTCACCCCCACAGCCACCCCCGGTGTTGCCTCACGGAGCTGCTCCAAGAGGACAATTCTGGATCTTTTGTGTCGGAGGCACCGGAGAAGTCGCAATTCCCCCCTTCCCCTGCCTCACCTGGCTGAGCCTCCTGAGGGCCTGGAGAACCTCCTGGAAAAACCACTTGGGAATTAATTCCGAGCGCTAATGAGACGACCTTTATCCCGAAACAATTCCTGAGCTAATTGCACTCATTCCCTCTTCCCGAGGCATTGACAAATACGTCAAAGGACCCGCTTTTTCCATGGATCAAGAGGGAAAATGGGAAGAAATCTCCAATCAATGACTTTTCATCCAAGCTCAGGGCAGGATGTCTCCGCTCCGTGGGTGTTTTTCAAGGGCTCTTCCATGCCCTGGATGGATTTTTATCCCATTTTCACGGAAAAGAAGCGATTCCCGGAAAATTTCAACAGGCTCCGAGCACCTGTGAGTCCCTGAGAGCTTCTTCGTGCTCCATGGATTTATTTTTAGCTGAAGGAACGAGGGCAGCTCATTGAAAACCTCTCCGACTGTTTCTCGCTCCAAAGCTTTCCCTTCCCACTTCCCAGGGATGGATCCGGCTTTTCAGGGCAGGATGATGTCCCAGGGAGAGCTTTTCCTTGCCCATCGTGGCGTAGGATGGGGTGGGATGGAGAGGTCATGCTCTGGGGTGTGCAGCCAGCTATGGCTCCGTGTGGGAATTCTGGGATTCCCTGGATGTGCTGCTTCCTTTTGGGAGTTCAGGCTGTTTCGTAAAATCATGGAATGGTTTGGGTTGGAAGGGACCTGAAATCCCATCCCATCCCACCTCATCCATGTTCAGGGACATCTCCCACTATCTCAGGTGGATCCAAGCCCCAGTGTCCAACCTGGCCTTGGACACTTCCAGGGATCCAGGGATGAGACATCCACAACTTCTCTGGGAATGGTCAACCATGAATCCCCCAAAAACATTTTTTCCCCAAAACCCCTGGTTTTCCCCCCCCCAAACCCAAACCTTATCCAACAAAACCAGATTCCAAAATATTCCAGCATCTCCATCCCTTCCACATGGCCACAGGATACGAGACAAACAGAAGCCAGATTGGGAATAAACCGGAAAACAAGGCGGGGAATGTGGATTTTAGGGCAACAAATGTTGTTTACCTTCCCCACCAATAAAATTCCTGACATGGAAATAATGAAGTGAGCTGGGAAATCAAATCACTTGGAATCACCAAGCTCATAAAAAATTACGAGCCCAGAAACAGAAGGATTGGAGGGGAAAAAGGGGGAAAAATGTGGAAAAAGCCAGAGGAGTTTTTGTCTTCAGCCAGATTTTTATTTGGGAATTAATGGGGGTCGCATCAGGGCATGGAAATCCCATAAACTGGAGCAGAGATGGGAAAACTCTTCCTGAGGAAGAAGTGGAGCTGGATTGGGGGCAAAAAAACAGGAAAAGGTTGTTGGGAAAGATGGACGATTAGCCAAAAAAAAATGGAATTCCAGAGAGAAGCAGGGTCCTGGAGTTTTAAATCCCAAATCCGGCAGGATCAGATGGTGCCAGACCACAGCTAAAAATAACTTTTTGTTCCACGTGGATTTTGTCCCACGGATCCCAAGTTTTCCTAAGGATTGCAAAGCTCCTGTCTGTCACTCCAAGTGATTTTGGGACGAAATCCTGATTTTGCAGCAGAATTCCCACACTTAGAAGTGCAGGAATGAGGATTGGGGGCTGTTAGGAGTTCCCTTCTCAGGCCCTAAAACAGGATGTGGATCCCTAAATCCTGGAGGAAAAGCTGGAATGGTGGGAGAGGTGGAAAATCCTTTGATTTCCAAGATTTCCATTTAATTTTTGGTTGGGATTTTTTCTCTAAAGCCGGAACATGGAGACCCCAAATCCATCCCAAGCTCCATCATCGCTCCCAAAAAACCTTTTCCAGAGCCCAGCTTTTCCCATGGCTCCTCATGGATATTTTAGAGGCAAAGATCAGGATTTAGAGGGGCTGTCCAGGGGCTGCTCCTGGTTTTTTTTAGGACCAGGATGATCAGAGGGATGGAGCAGCTCAGCTGTGGAAAAGGCTTGGAAAGTTGGGAATGTCCAGCCTGAAGAGCAGAATCTTTGAGGTGACCTCACTGTGACTTTCCAGGACCCGAAGGAGCAGCAGGAAAGAGAGGATTTGGGATAAGGGATGGAGGGACAGGAGCCAGGGAATGGCTTCTCAGTGGGAAAGGGGAGCTTGGGGTGGGATTTTGGGAAAGAATTGGTGTGTGTGAGGGTGGGGAGGGGCTGGGCTGGAATTCCCAGAGCAGCTGTGGCTGTCCCTGGATCCCTGGCAGTGTCCAAGGCCAGGTTGGATCCACCTGGGATCTGGGAGCTGTTCCTGGATGGAACTGGATGGGCTTTTAAGTCCTTCCCATCCCAACCTTTCATGATCCTGCTTTTTTTTCCTCCTGGGATGAAAGAACGTCTCCAGAGGTGCAAATGGCACCAGGGAGCTGCTCCTGCTCCCAAAATCCAGATGCTCTGGATCTGATGAGCTCCAGGTGACTCTTCCCAACCCCATCAGGGTGAATCCCCTCTCCAGGGGCTGGAGAAGGACCCATGGAATTAATTCCCAGTGGGAATCTGACCTGTGGATGTGGGAAACGGTGAAACCACCTGGATTTTGGTGATGTTTTAGGAGAAACTTCCCAAAAATCCTTCCCAGTATCCCACCCAACCCTGCCCTCTGGCAGTGGGAAGCCATTCCCAATATTCCTATCGCTCACAATCCCATAAATCAGCTCTTCTCCCATAAAGCTGCACATTTCACCTGAATCCAGACCCAAAGATCCTTCCCTGCCTCTGGATCATACCCCACCTTCCCAAAAATCTGCTTTGGGGTGCCTCTTTCCCAGTTTTTATACCAAGGGAGCACCCTGGAATTCCAGGGGATTTACACGGACAAATTCCCAGCATAGTTAAATAAATCCCATCATGGATCCTTCCCTGGAGCGCAGGGCTCCATCAGCAACACCATTTTTCCAAGGAAAAATCCTGAATTCCATCTCACTCCTAGAATTCAACCTCAGTTCAAGTGACTTCCAGATAAAGCCAGGAACGGGAGAAGCAGATTTTCAATCCCTTTGGGACTACCACAGCTCCGGGTTATCTCCTGCTGGGATTTCTCCCCTTCTCTGCTCCAAGGAGCTCAGAATTCCCTCCTTTCTCTCCAGCCAGGCCTCAGGAAGAGCAGCACAGCCTCCTTTTCCAGAACTTCTATTTTTTAGGCTCCTGAGTCCAAGGAATAAAAGCCCAGCTGGAAAACCGGGAGAGAAGGAGCCAAGCAGACTTTAGGCTTCAATTTAGGCAGGAAAAACTCTTGGAAATTGATTCCAGACCCAGAGCGACCGGGATGAGGGAACAGCTGCCACCACCCTTGCTCCAAGTGCATCCAGATGTGCCACCACTCCCCCTCCTTCACGCTTCCCACCCTCCCTGTGTTCCCAGAGCCAGAAAAAACCTGGGATTAGCCGTGCTGACAGGATGGATGGGTTGCCGCTGCTTCCCGGCCTCCGGAGAAGGGATATTTTTGGGTGTCGGGAATGTCCTGACAGATCAGGGTTGTGATGTCACCGTCAGCTGATGGATCCGGGCTTCCAGGAGTTCAGGAGGCCGGGTTGGAAAAGGCTCAGAGAAATCTGGGATAGCAGAAGGTGTCCCTGCCTTAACGGGTTTTAAGGTCCCTTCCCACCCAAGCCAGTCTGGGATTTTAGGATTCTTCGATTTTCCCAAACTTCCCTGCAGATGGTGTTGAATGATCCCTGTGAAGCCACCTCGGATCGAATCCCTCTGTTCCCACTGGGAGCACCTGCAGCTCCTTCCAGGTCTGGAATCCTGCACCAAAGAGAGCTTTCCATGGAATCCTGGAATGGTTTGAGTGGAAGGGACCTTAAATCCCATTGCTCCCCCCTCATCCATGGGCAGGGACAGCTCCCACTATCCCAGGTGGATCCAAGCCCCAATGTCCAACCTGGCCTTGGACACTCCCAGGGATCCAGGGACAGCCACAGCTGCTCTGGCAATGCCAGCCCAGCCCCTCCCCACCCTCACACACACCAATTCCTTCCCAACATCCCACCCCAAGCTCCCCTTTCCCACTGGGAAGCCATTCCCTGGGTCCTAATGCTCTTTGTAAATGGGAGTAGGGAGAGGAAGGTGGTCCAGAGGGGCCTGGATTTAACACATTCCCAATGTCCAAGGCCAGGCAGTGGGAGAACAATTCCCTGGAGCAGGAGCAATAAAGGGTTACGAGCTCGGCCTTCCCACCTGGCCAGGAGAGCTCCTTTGATGTTAATCCATGGATTTCCCATAAACCATTATTGGAAAAGTGGCTGCTGGCTTTTGCTCTGGCTCTGTGGGGTGCAGAAAAACGGAGCTCTCCCAATTCCCGGCTGCTGGTGGGATCCTTGTGCCAGGGAAATGTTGGATTTGGTCCACCGGAGAACCACCTGATCCAAGGGATTGGTTTGGGAATGAGTTGGGAGCTGCACGGATCTGGTGAAGGAGGCAACTCCAAATCCCATCCAACCTGGCCTTGGACACTCCCAGGGATCCAGGGACAGCCACAGCTGCTCTGGCAATTCCAGACCAGCCCCTCCCCACCCTCACACACACCAATTCCTTCCCAACATCCCACCCCAAGCTCCCCTTGCCCACTGGGAAGCCATTCCCTGCCTCCTGTCCCTCCATGCCTTGGCCCCAGTCCCTCTCCAGCTCTCCTGGAGCCCCTTGAGGCCCTGCAAGGGGCTCGGAGCTCTCCCTGGAGCCTTCCCTTCTCCAGGGGAGCATTCCCAGCTCTCCCAGCCTTTGTCCAGAGCAGAGGGGCTCCAGAATCCTGGAATGGTTTCGGTTGGAAGGGACCTTAAAGCTCATCCCATTCTGCCCCATCCATGTTCAGGGACACTTCCCATGATCCCAGGTGGCTCCAAGCCCCAGTGTCCAACCTGGCCTTGGACACTTCCAGGAACCCAGGGGCAGCCACAGCTTCTCTGGGAATTCCAGCCCAGCCCCTCCCCACCCTCACAGCTGGGAATTCCTTCCCAATTAATGGCTTTGAACCATTTGGGTTCATTCCATCCCATTTCTCCCAGTTTTGAGGCCTCCCCGGTGGCACCTTTGAAAGAAGGATCCCCATCCCTATTCCCAGGTAATCCCTTCCAGGGAAATTAAAAACCACATTTCCCCGTACAAATTCAGGATATTTCAATCCCAGAATTCTGGATTCTCCATTACTTCTGGATGATGAGGAAGCCGACAGTCCGAAAAGGGCTTTTCCATGCCCGGGATGCAGGAGCAGGGAAGCCATGCTTGATATCCCAATGATTTTTCCATCCCACATCCCATCATCCATTTTTCTTTTTCTTGCTTTTATTCCTTTTTCGGCATCCATTGCTCAGCTCCCTGGATATAAAAATAAACAGCTGGAATCTAATCCCATTCCCAAAAAATGGCATTTAATGGACTCCAGAGCTTCAGCTGCTCTCCAGCACGTTAATGGGAAGCAGAACTCCTGGAATTAGGCAACCTGGAATGTCCCGTCCACCCACTGGCACACCAGGAGTGGAATTCCTACTCCAGACCTTCTCCAGCCTCTGCTTCTCCTTGGCATGGGGAGGACTTGGACACGAGGGGTGGGAATTTCTCTGTGGAGCCCAGAAGTTGTCAAAGAGGAATTTTCCCAGTGGTGAGGAAAGGATGGAAAATTGTCCTCACCAACAGAGCTCTGAACCATCGGAATTTGGGATTTGGTTCTCCATGAACTTGTGGCCCCCTGGATCCCTGGAACTGTCCAAGGCCAGGCTGGATGGGGCTTGGAGCATTCTGGGATATTGGAAGATGGCCCTGCCCATGGAATGGGAAGAGCTTTAAGGTCCCTTCCTTGACCCATTCCATGATCCTGCGGCTTGGGAAGGTGATGGATCATGGAAGAAGTTCCAACTTTGAGTGAAGTTCAAGGCCCAACCTGACCTCAGCTGCTGCTCCCTCTGGAATAAAATCCTGGATGCACCCACAGCCCTTTCCTCTCCATTTTATCCCAACATTTCCTTTTGGTTATCCTCCGTGGCTGGAATTTATTCCCAGCTGTTTTCTGGTTCCAGATGGGATAAACAAGCCTGGGAATTCAGATCTCATCCCACACAGAGTCTCCCTTCTCCCAGATATCCCATCTCTCTTCCCTGTCTTTTTTCCAGCTCCTTGTCCAATTCCTTCCCATGGAGTTTTTTGGGAAGGCTGGAATTTCCCAAAACTAAATATTTAGGACAAATCCCCGTTTTGTGCTAATTCCTGGTTGGGATGGAGGTGGGAAAGGGAGGAAAGAGGGAATGATCCTCTCCAACTTAATTTTTTTAGGATCAAGTTGAGGATTAAAAATAACAATAAATTAATTGTTTAAAATGAATTATTAATTAATTAAGGTCTTCAACACCTCCAGGATTTCCAGAGCTCAGGAAACAAGGGAGATAATCCCAGATAATCCCAGAAATCCCAGATTTCCATAACGAGGGAGATGATCCTAGATGTCTCCATAGCCCCAAAATTTGGGATTTCTGGTATTCCTTAGAAGATGATGCTGGAATTGAAGGAAATTCCCATTCTCCTATGGGAATATGAGAACTTTTAGGGTTTTTTCCTTGCAAAGGAAAACATGGAATTCCCCAAACCCCGATTATTCAGTCAACTGGAAAATAGAAATAAAATCCAACCTGCCTTTGTGTTATTTTTCTATTTGCTTTTCCTCGGATTGCACAATTCCTAAAAAAAATAAAAAACAGGAATGATTTGGAGGCGCCTGACTTCGATTGCTCCCAGTCCCCAGGGTGAAAACAGGGATGACCTCTTCCCAGCATTCCAGCACGGAGCCCTCCAAACCTCTCCAATGACCTCCCTGTCCCTCTTTGGAGTTGCTTGGAAGCTCCAAGGTCATTCCCACCCCTTGGAAGTGACTCATCCCAATTGTTCCCTGTTATCCATAGAGGATGACAATGAATCCAGGCTTTGTTTTCCAGCCACGGAATTGCCAGCGGATGATTCTTCCTGCTGTTTTCATTGGCAAAGAGAAATTGTAAATCCCTGGCTTATCCTGGGATTTATTTTTCCCGCTTTTCCATATCCACCAAATCCTATTTGTCTTTATTTGCTTGGGACAGAAGCACAACCTTTGGAGTCTGCTCCAAAGGGTGGGAAAAACAGGGATAAAGAGGTTTCTCCCTCCTCTGCCGGCCCCAGGAATTCCATCCAGCTAAAGTGCCCTGGCTCCATGATTTTTATAAACATGGGATTATGCTGTTTCCAGGGAAAAACTCCAGGAAATCCCAACACCAAGGTGGGAGAACGGATGAATTTCATTCCCATGAGTTCTGGAAAGAAGGAAAAAGAGGGAAAAAGAGGGGAAAAGAGGCTGGGTTTGGGAGAGCCGAGGCTTACATAATTTGTCAGGCTGTAATTCCCATCCCTTCCTGGGATGGAGGATTTGGATGAGGCCTGGATATAAACCACCAGTGGAAAAGGAGGAGAGGATGGAGGGAAAAGTGGGAAAAGACCGAAAAAGACTGGAAAGTGAAGGGAAGGCAAAGGAAACGGCACCAGGGGAAGTTTAGATCGGATATCAGGAAGAATTCCTTAATGGAAAAGGTTGCCAGGCATGGAAATTCCTGATGCTCCACCCCATGGACAAAGAATGCTGACGCTGCTCCAAGGCAGGGATGGAGCAGCCAAGGGCTAAGGAATCTCCCGGGATTCATTCCAAAGGCCACAGTGGACCACTCAGAGAATCTTAAAAGTTGGGAAAGATCTTCAAATCCAACCTTCAAAATCCTATTTTCCAGGGAGGTTGTGGATTCCCTGTCTCTGGAAGTGTCCAAGGCCAGGTTGGACAAGGCTTGGAGCACCCTGAGATAGTGGAAGGTTCTGGACGGTATTTAAGGTCCATTCCATCCCAAACCATTGCATGATTTCCATAACTCAACCCAAAATCCCAAATATCCACTAAACCTTTCCCAAAAGTCAGAATTCCACGGCCTGAGCTGGCTTGAAGATGAAGAATCATGGATCCCATGGAACAGGAGGAGCTTTAAAGTCCCTTCCTTTACCCATTCCATGATTCCATGATTTGTGGGAAGATGGATCATGGAAAAGTTCCAACCTTGAGGGAAGATCCAGGCCTAATCCAACCTCGGCTGCTGCTCCAGCTGGAATAAAACCCTGGCTGCATCCACAGCCTTTTCCTCTCTTTTTTTTTATAAGGGATAAAAATACCCAGCACATTTCAAGGATTGGTTCTTTGGGAAGGCTGGGATGGGAATGGGAAAAGCAGACGGGACAAATAAAGCTCATTTTCCTCTGGAAGCGGATTCGGGATGGAGACGAACCCGGAGCAGTTTCATGGCTCATTTCTTTGGAGTCTCCTCCAGATCCCCACAAATCATCCCTCAGTCCTGGGGTTTTGCCTTTTCTGGGATGAATCCCAACTGCAGCTGTCCCACAACACAGGGTTATCCATGGAAAAAGCCGATAGGAATTTCAGGTTATCAACCCACCTTTAAATTCATCACCACCATCTCCATGGCTGCATCTTCCAGGGGGAACATTCCAGCACTGGGAATCGCCATCCTGGGAAAGCTTCAACGGCTCAGGCCTCGAGTCACTCAAATCCAGGGAGATCTCCACCTTCCCATCAGAAAATTGATGGATTTGGGAGCCAGGAGGTCACAACGGTGTTTTTTAGGGAGCATCCCGCTGGATCCGTGTTCCAGGGAATGAGCCGAACCCACAGGTTCCGCAGGGGTTAAACCAACAAATCCGGCTGCCAATGACTCCCAAAAAAATTTATGGAAGTGCTTGACCTGGATCCCACCTCTCATCCCCCTCTCCCTGCGCTGCCTCCCTCCTTTCCAAGAGCTCCAGCACAATCCGCATTTGTGGGTGGAAAACTCTCCCTCTGGAGCGAATAAATCCAGGCGCTGCCTGGAAAATTGTTATTATAGAGGAGGAAAAACCATCCAGCTCATTCCCAGAGTTTTTTGGGATGGCTGCTGGAGATTTAGGGAGTTCAGCCCCGGTGTGGGATGGAAGTTTTCCAGCTCCTCCAGCTCCCGGGGCTGAGCCCAGGGAATGGGAACACAACAGGGTCGTTGTGTCCAGATGGTCCCAAAGGAGCTGCCACACTTCGTAATTCCAGGCTGGAATTACTCCCAACATCAAACCGAGGAAATCGGGGATCAGGGAAGTGCTCGAGCAGCAGAATGTTCAGCAATTAAATTCCATGCATGGGCAGGGAATCCTGGAATCACGGAATGGGTCAGGATGGAAGGGACTTTAGGATCATCCCATTCCCACCCCATCCATGGGCAGTGACACTTCCCACTATCCCAGGTGGATCCAAGCCCCAGTGTCCAACCTGGCCTTGGACACTCCCAGGGATCCAGGGACAGCCACAGCTGCTCTGGCAATTCCAGCCCAGCCCCTCCCCACCCTCACACACACCAATTCCTTCCCAACATCCCACCCCAAGCTCCCCTTGCCCACTGGGAAGCCATTCCCTGGCTCCTGTCCCTCCATGCCTTGGCCCCAGTCCCTCTCCAGCTCTCCTGGAGCCCCTTGAGGCCCTGCAAGGGGCTCGGAGCTCTCCCTGGAGCCTTCCCTTCTCCAGGGGAACATTCCCAGCTCTCCCAGCCTGGCTCCAGAGCAGAGGGGCTCCAGAATCCTGGAATGGTTTTGGTGGGAAGAGACCTTAAATCCCATCCCATTCCAAATCCATCCATGGGCAGGGACGTCTCCCACTATCCCAGGTGGATCCAAGCCCCAGTGTCCAACCTGGCCTTGGACACTTCCAGGGATGAGACATCCACAACTTCTCTGGGAATGGTCAGCCATGGACTCCCCAGAAGTGTTTTTTCCCCAAAAATCCCTGTTTTTTCCCCCCTCATTCCAAGTCCAAATCTTATCCATATGCACCACCAAGAAAACAGGGATCCCAAACATTCCGGCATGTCCATCCCTTCCACGTGGCCACGGGATACGAGACAAACAGAAGCCAGATTGGGAATAAACCGGAAAACAAGGCGGGGAATGTGGATTTTAGGGCAACAAATACTACTTTTTTACCTTTCCCACCAATAAAATTCCCAACATGAAAATAACGAAGGGAGCTCCCCGGATCCTTCCCTTCTCCAGGCTGAACAATCCCAATTTTCCCATTCCCCCTCCCAAGAGGAGGCCCAATTCCATCCCCACAATCAAAACACTGGGAACGGGAAGGTTTCAGAGCGTTTCATTGGGAATCACAGTGCTTTGGGCAATATTGTGGATAAGGCAGGCACGGCTGATCCAGAACAAATTCCAGTCAATTCCCTGGATAACCGGAAGCCACAGGGAATTCTTTCCACAGCTCCTGCCTGGATTTGGAAGAGACACAATCGGAGCTGGATGTGGCTGTTCAGAGAAAAGAAATGGGATGGAGTTGGTTTTTCCGGATGCTCCAACCTGAATTTACCCACCGGAATCCCACGGAATCCTCTTGGTATGAAAACTGGACTGGGAGCATGGATTTCCTCGTGGAAATCCCTGTCTTTATGGAATTGGATGCCCTGGATCCTTCTCTACCATCGCTACTGAGCCGGGTTTGCCAGGGGAATGCTGGGAATAAAATAGGATTTCCCACTGGAAGTGTCTCTGGAGTGAATCCCAGAGCTTCAAGCCCATCCCATTCCAGGCATTCCACTATCCCAGGTGGCTCCAGTCATACAACCTGGCCTTGGACATTCCAAAGGTAACCCATGGATGGATTTTGATTCCTCAGATAGACAGCAGTGTTCCCAACAGGATGGGGGATGGCCATCCCGCATTTGGCATTCCAACATGGATCAGACATCCGTTTGGGGATCTCAGCTCCAAGATTTTAGTCGGGAGCTAAGTCGGGATCACGGGGAATGGCACTAGGATGGGAAATCCTGGAGTCCCTGCAAATCCAAGAGATGCTGGACCTGAATTCCCACTGTGGATCCCAGGAGAGCACTCAGGGAATGTCCAGATTCCCTCTGGCACAGCTGGATCCTGGTGGGAAAGGTGCTGGCACCAACATTCCCATCAAACCCAAATTCCCAAACCCTCCAAGGGTCAAACAGAAGCAACTTTTGTCCTCGGCTCCTCAGATCCTCCGGGATAATAAAACCTCTGGAAAATTGGAGCAAATCCCGGTGGTTTGATCGTGGCTATAAACAGGGATGGGGGTGGGAATGAGGTTGGGAAGCTTTTAGGGAAAAACTGAAGGAAAATGAAGCATTTAACGATGGAAAATGAAACCTCTGCCCTGGGATGTGCAAATCTGGAGCCGATTGCTCCGCTCCGACTTTTGGGAAAGGGCTATGGATCAGCCAAAGCTCAGCAACGGGGATGGGGTTATAAATCCCTATAAAGCCCAAATCCACACTTTTTCCGTGTGGAAAACACGAAGAAAGATTGCCCTGTGCAATCCGGGAGCTGTTACAATGAATATCCCAGGATTTAATCCCCCATGGATTACATCCCAATCCAACAAAGCAATTAAGATGTTTTTCCCTATTTTTTAGGAACAGGCTTAAAATCCTGGCTGGAGTGGGCCAGGAGCACAGTTTGTCCCAGGAAACTGATCCCTCGGGATCACTTTTCCCAGCTCCTTGCTCGTTTGGAGCAGCCACAGCTCCAAGGAAAGCATGGAATCAAGGATAAGTCTCATCCTGCTGAAGGGAGGACAGGAAGATCCCGAATCAGCAAAGGTGCCAGAGCAGCCGGATCTCAACGGGATTTTTGCGGTGGAAAAATGGGAGATTATTCCTTGTGGGATGAGAATTTGAGGCTGTGTGGATCAAAATCATTGCAGAGCTGGAAAACCCTGGGAATCATGGAATTATGGAACCATCGAGGGTGGGAAAGACCTCTGAGCTCAAGTCCATCCCTGCCAATGTCACAAGTCCCCAGATGCCGCATCCCACAGGATCGCACCGCTCCAGGGACAGGAGGAAGGAACAGCAAACAGCGGGAATGCCCCAGCATTCCCGTTGGGTCCATGGAAGGTTGTGGGTCACGGATTTGTTTGGAAAACAAATCCCATCCAAGAACAGGTTTTCCACTCCATTAATGCCCAGCAGCGGCGAGTCCAAGTTGGGATGTTTTCCATAAGAATCTTTGGGAATACAAGGAAAAATCACTGATTCTGAAGGGATATTAATGGGAGGCTCAGCCTGGAGAAAAGCAGGATCAGGGGGGCCCTTCTGGCTCTCCACAATTCCCTGAGAATTTGGAGCCAGATGGGAGTGTGGATCTGATGCCAGGGAACAACAGGAAAAGAGGGAACAGCCTCAGGTTGTCCCAGGAGAGGCTCATGCTGGACACCAGCAGGAATTTTTTCATGGAAAGGGTGGTCAGGCCTTGGAAGTGCCCAAGGAGGTTCGGAATCCCCATCCCTGGAGTTGTCCAAGGAATTCCTGGGTGTGGCACTCAGTGCCAAGGTGGGGGATTGGGCACAGCTTGGACTTGATCCCAAAGGTCTTTTCCAACCTCAGGGATTCTGGGATTCTGCAAACACTGCTACTAAAAGGACCAAGAATTCCCAAAAATGTGGCTGGCGAGTTGCAGACAGTGGGAGAAGAGGAAATCAAAGCCCAGCTTCTCCTGGGATTCCTCTCCCACTTGGAACAGAAGACCTGTGGGATTGTGGAGCAGCTCCGAGAGAAAACCAGATCCAAAATTCCATGAGCAGGAATGGAAAGGCCTCAAAATCCAGGAGGAGTTGGGATTTTGGGGAGTACCAACTCCAAATTCCAGGTTTTGCACTGCAGCCTTTCCCATTCCTGTGGTTTCGGCTTTGGGAATGCGATGTGCCATCCCAGGGATTCCGGTTTTCCAATATATTTTCCATAAGTTTCCAAGATATAAATGGGATAATACAGGCAAAGGGAAACTGAGTCTGGATCAGGGAGCAAAAAGTGTTTGGAATCCACAGGATTTTGGCTGCTCAGGGCAGCAAATCCCAAATCCTGAGGATCCTCTGCACATTCCCAGTTCATAGATGGAAAGATCCTTTTCCCCCTCTTCCTTGGATTTGCACTGGAATTTGGGATTTACCAACCAGAGCAGCAGGAAAACTCAAATAAAAACTGGGAAGGCTGGAAAATCAGGAATATTTTGGTGGAAGCTTCAGTTACGTGATGCTTTCCAGGCAGAATTCCACAGCAGGGAAGCGGAGTCTTTGGCAGCAGCCGGAGGCCTGGATGAGGTTGTTCTTTCTCCGCTTCCAGAGCCACAATTCCTTCCCAAAATTCCCAGGCAGGCACGGGAGCAGCTTCAGTTGAAAGGTTTCACCAGTTTCATAGCAGCGTAGTTCTGGGAAGATGGAAAAACACGGGAATCATTGGAAGAACAAGGGAATGATTGGAAAAATAAAGGAATCATTGGAAGAACAAGGGAATGATTGGAAAAATAAAGGAATCATTGGTAAAACAAGGAAATGATTGGAAAAATAAGGAAATAATGGGAAAAATAAGGGGTTTATTGGGAAAATAATGGAATCATTGGAAGGTGACACATTTTTAGGGATATGGGACACAGCTGAATCCAGGGATGTACAAGCTCCCAACTCAACCTGCAGGGACAAGGAATTAAAAACCACATTCCCACTAAAAAGAATGGGAGAAAGCCCAAAACATGGGGAAAAATTGGATTTTCCCTTTTGCCGGTAAAAGTTCCTGGTCCCAGGATGCTCTTTAGGGTCCCATCCCAGAATTCAACAATGACGGGAATCATTCCTGGATTTTGGTTGTTCTTCCCAAAAGTTTTTAAGAGAAATTCCCATCTCTTCCAACCCTTGGAATAAATTTGGCCCCTCCCTCCAGCACCATCCCAGTATCCAACTGCTGGGAAGCATTCCCAGCTTTTCCCTGATTTGCTGGAGCTTCCTCCTCTCCTCTGGATCCTGCTGCTCCTTCCCTGTTCTCTGCTTCCCACAAATCTCATGGATTCACAACCCAACCCCTGGCCTTGTATCCCTACAGCTCCTTTTTCCATCATCCCACAAAATCCGGGACATTGCCTGTTCTGTCCCTTTGGAACAGGGTCCTGGAGCATTCCTGGAGCTGTGCCAGGATTTTTTGGGAATGCAGAGCTTTCCACTCCAGCAGTCATCAGGGAGAGGCTTCTCCAGCTTTGTCCCATCCTCATTTATTCCGAGGACACATCCACCCAGAACCTCCATGGAATTTTGCCATGGAAAAGGCAATCAAGGCAGGCAAAGCTATCCCTGATTTTTCCCTCTGCATCCTGGAAAGCCTCGGGACCTGTTCCAGATCCACCATTTTGTGTTGCTGGGGACACCCCAGGAATGACCTTCTCATGTTTTTTTTGGCATCTCCACCATTCCCGATATCACGGAATTGTTGAGGTTGGAAAAGAGCCCCAACCCTTGTTCATCATTATCCATGTCCTAGAGTGCCACACCCAGATGTTTTTGGAATAATTCCATGGATGGGGACTCCACCACTGCTCCGGGGCTGGACACCCCTTTCCATGAGGAATTTTCCTTAATATGCAATCTAAAATTCCCTTGGAACAACTTGAGGCTGTTCCTTCTTGTCCTGTTGTTCCCTGGGAGCAGATCCCAACTCCCATCCAGCTCCAACCTTTCAGGGAACTGTGAAGAGCCAGAAGGTCCCCCCAATCCCATTTTTCTCTGGGATGAGCCCCTTTCCCAGCTCCCTCAGCCTCTCTTGGTGCTCCAGCCCCTTCCTGACTCCATTCCCATCCCTCGACACGCTCCAGCCTCTCCACGTCTTTCTCATGAAAGAAATCCCAAAAAAAGTCCCTTTTTAAACCATTGTGCTCCTCAGCACAGGATTTTCCATCCCCCTGAATCCATCACCCCTCAGACCTTGGCCAATCCCTGTCCTCTCCCACCCGCTCCGTACCGGGAAGGCGTAGACAAAGATTCCCAGGAAAAGCAGCAGGATGAAGAGGAGGATGGCCAGGATCAGCACCCACTTGTAGCGGCGCCACAGGATGAACTTCAGTGTCTTGTACGGGGATGTGAACCACAGGAACGAGGTCTCGGGACGCCTGGAGCCAAGGAAAGGGGAGGTCACCTTGGAATTTCATCCTCCTGGATCCCCAATCCCATCTGCCTTGGTGGTCCAGACCAGACTCCCAAATCCCACTGGATTCATCATCCAGACCAGCCTCCCAATCCCACTGGACTGTCTCAGCTCTTCCATCTTTCTGGAAACATCCCACCAATTGTCCTCCTTAGTGGTCCAGACCAGCCTCCCAATCCTTCTGGAATGTGTCGGCTCCTCCATCCTTCCAGGTATGTCCCACCAATGTCCTCCATAGTGGTCCAATCCCACTGGAGTCATGGTCCAGACCACAATCCCAATTCCCCTGGATTGTCTCAACTCCTCCCTCCCTCTGGATGTCCCACCAATGTCCTCCTTGGTGGTCCAGACTAGTCTCCCAGTCTAACTGGATTGGTGCTCCACATCAACCCCCCAATCCCACTGGAGTCATGGTCCAGACCAGCCTTCCAATCCCACTGGACTGTCTCAGCTCTTCCATCTTTCTGGATTCATCCCATCAATGTCCTCCTTCGTGGTCCAGACCAACCACCAAATCCCACTGGATTCATGGTCCAGACCAACCTCCCAGTCCCACTGGATTGGTGATCCTGACCACAAGCCCAATTTCCCTGGATTGTCTCAACTCGTCCACCAGTTCAGAGTGGATCCTACCCAGGTGCAAACCCAGTTCAGCCCAGTTCCCTCCAACTGGAAACCCAGAATTCCCATTTGCCCCTCGAGAACTCCATCCTCTGGTGGTTGCTTTTCCATTAGGGATGTTCTTACTTGGGATCCTCCAGCCTGGGGTTCATGTTTGGCTCATCCCGTCCCATCCCGGCTGGACGCTCCTCGTGCTCCTGTTCCGCCACAATTTCTAAAGTCACCTCCAGCTTGCCCTGTATGGGTTAAACAAAAACGGATTTATTATCCCAAAAAAAAAGGTGAAAGAGGAGGAATGAGTGTGGGATAGAAAATAGGGATTGGGGAATGGACGTGGGATAGAAAATAGGGATTGGGGAAGAAAATATCCTTTGAGCACAACTAAACCATTCAGAACAATGACCACAGGATCCCAAATCCCAGGACTCCAGAGATCCCTCACTTGGCACTGGAGATACTCCAGGAAATCCCAGATCCCACCGACACCCGAATTTGGGCATCCACAGAAACCCAGGATCATTAAAGTTGGAAAAGCTCTGGGATAAAGCCTATGCTTGATCATCACTGAGAGCCACATCCAGTCTTTCCTGATTCCCTGATTCCAAATTTCCCTGGAACCAACTCGGGATTTTTTGGTTCAGTGATCCGATTCCCTGCCTGGATTCCCTCACCTGGATGGAACAGTCACCAAAATCTGGAACAGGAGCCCAGACACCTTTAAATCTATCACTGGGACAGCTGGAATTTTTTCCTGGTGCTTGGGACACAAAATCATTGAGAACAGTTGTGATACGGAATCAAATTTGGTGGCACATTCCAAAAACGACGGTGAAAATCCCATGAAGCAGATCATTCCTCCACACTGAGCTGAAAAATTCCAGCCAACCACAGATGGTCCAGCTGGATCTATGAAATTTGCAGTCAGAAACAGAATTTCTTGCCCTGGTTTGGCCCCCCTCAAAGCTTTCTGGGAATTCTGGAATGGTTGGGATTGGGAAGGAATTTAAAGCCCATCCAGTCCCACTTCATGCCATGGGCACCTTCCACTGTCCCAGGGTGCTCCAATCCTCATCCAACCTGGCCTTGGACACTTCCAGGGATGGGAACTGGAGTGAAGGATCCAGGGAAAAACATGCAGAGGCCACTTTACCGCCAGGATCTTCTTCTGGTCCTGTTCAGTCACACAGGGCCACCAGCCCTTGACGGTTTTCTGCTCGAAGAGGGACACGGAGCGGCCCGAGGACAGGGAATCGTCCACAAGATCCAAGGAACACTTCTCCGCCGTCTTGGCCGGCTTTGGCATCCTGTTGAGATCCATCTGGATGGATCCTGCAAGGAAGAACATTCCAGGTGAGGACAATCCTTAAAACATGGAATCTTCCCTGATCCCATGGAGCTTGGGCCACCTCAACCATCCCAAACCAAACTCCCAATTTCCACTATCCCAGGTTGCTCCAAGCCCTGTCCGACCTAACCATGGACGCTTCCAGGGATGGGGCATCCACAGCTTCTCTGGAAAACCTGCGCTGGTGATTTTTCCCTTTTTTTGGGGTGGATCCCAAAATTCCCGACTTACCCAAATAGTCATCGAAGGAGAACTTGTCATTGTCCCAGATCTGGAGGATGAGCTGGGGTGGGATCTTGTTTTCCATCTTGTCCAAGCTCCAGAAGTGTTCCTAAAATCACACCAGGAAAGAAACCAAGGGAAAATGAAAGATTCATCGGGAGAACTCAGCAGAGCCTGGCTCCTCCCGTCTCCTGGAAATCCTGGAATTCCTGGAGTGTCCTGCTCTGGATCTGCAGGGCCACAGGCTCTGGAAAACTCTTGGCTAAGGATAATCAGTGGAAGACCCAAGATGCTTCTGGAAAGTGTTGGGAACAATTTATGCCTTAATTTAATGATTTAAATTAATTTAATTTGATCTCATTTAAATAATTTTATTTATTTTATTTATTTTAATTTAGGAAAAGGCTCCATGAGCTTCCAAACTGGATCCTTAGGAGTGACAGAAATTCCCACAATTCCAAGGAGGGTGAATCCAAGGTGAAGAGAGAGACGAGCATTGAGTCCCAGCAATGTCGAACTTCGCCTTCCTCTTAATTAATGGAAAAATATTGGATTTACACTTAAATCAGGACTTCTGGGAGAGAATTCCCACAGAGCCCTTCCTTTCCAGATCCACCACAGCTCCAGTCTGCTCCCAGGTCTGTCACCAGCAGTGGGACAACCTGAGCCCAGCAAATGCCTCTCCCACCTTCAGGCTACCTGCAGCTCCTGAATTTATTCACGGAACATGGATATGGAAAGGAAAATTCCATCGTATCCCAGGAAATCTGCTGATATCACACTGGTTGCTCCAAGCCCCATCCCAACCTGGCCTTGGACACTCCCAGGGATCCCGGGACAGCCACAGCTGCTCTGGCACTTCCAGACCAGCCCCTCCCCACCCTCACACACACCAATTCCTTCCCAACATCCCCCCCCAAGCTCCCCTTGCCCACTGGGAAGCCATTCCCTGCCTCCTGTCCCTCCATGCCTTGGCCCCAGTCCCTCTCCAGCTCTCCTGGAGCCCTTTGAGGCCCTGCAAGGGGCTCTGAGGTTTCCCTGGAGCCTTCCCTTCTCCAGGGGAACATTTCCAAGCTACCCATCTGTTCTATACCCAAGAGTAAGGAATATCCACTACCTGGGAAGCAGCATCAGTGTCGCTATTTCTGTGTTTGAAACCAGTAATTTTTTCCAACAGGGATCTAACACCAATTTTTGGGATGCCTGGGAGTTAGGACTAAGAATCCCAGAATCCCTGAGGTTGGAAAAGCCCCCCAGGATCATCGAGTCCGAGTTGTGCCCAATCCCCACCTCAGCACTGAGTGCCACATCCAGGAATTCCTTGGACATCTCCAGGGATGGGGACTCCAAGCCTCCCTGGGCACTTCCAATCCCTGGCCACCTTTTCCATTAAAAAATTCCTCCTGATGTCCAAAAAGGAGCATTAGGACAAAGGAGAAAGACAAAATCCCGCACAGAGCCGAGGAATTGATGGGATTGTTATTCCTGGCTCCAGCAAAGAGGAGGAAAATTCCAGCGGGATTCCTGACACCCCTCCGAGGGTGTCCTGGTGGCAATTCCTCCTGGAAGTGTCAGAAATGACGGGATTTTAATTAAAACCAGGAAACTCCGGGGTTATTCATCCATAGCTCCATAAATTCACCACAAGACTCAGATCCATTATTTCATCCAATATTAAATTAAAAAAAGGGGGGGAAAACGTGTCACATTCCATAAGAACATAAATATTCCAGCTGGGAGTCCGTGGGCACTCCAATCCCATTGGATTTGCTTTAAGAGCTCCCCCTGGATGGTTGTGTTTCAATTTCGCTCCGTTCCCTGCCCAGCTTTGGGAAAATGTGCCAGGAATTTTGCATTGGAGCATTTTATGGATGCATTCTAGATATTGGATAATCCAGAAATCCCAAATGAAGTCCACGGAAAGTTCCCTCTCTCCCCTCCGCTGGTTGTGGTGGGTTGGGATGGATGTTTATCCAGGGGGATGTTTACCCAGGGGGTTTTTCCCAGCTTTTCCAGCCGTTTTGAATTAAAACTGCTAAAAAACGTGAAGAGTTGATGGTGATTCTTCCTTTTCCCAGAATCTGGGTAAAGAAGAGAGCCATAGGGATCCAGGAGCCATGGATCCATGGATAAGAAAGCTGGGATGACCTCAGGAGGGGCTGGAAAATTTCCAGGATGGTGGAAGATCCATCTCCAAGGTGAATAAAGCACCATGAGTTCCTTCGGATTGTCCCTTCCCGGAGCAATCCAGGTGCCCATCTAAGCTGGGCTTGGAAAAGGGGGAAATACATGGAATTCTGGACTGGTTTGGGCTGGAAGGGACCTTCAAGACCATCTCGTTTCCCAGCTGGAATATTCCCTGAAAAGGAAACTTCCATGAGCTCTGTGTCCTGAAGGTGCCTCTTCTTCCCAGTGAATCCCCAGCTCAGAGGTTGATCCCATCACTCCCACATTCCATGGATGTGTCCATGCTCTGGGAACATCCCACTCTCCTGACAGGGTTGATGTGACTTCCCAATGATTAATTGGAATTTCTCTTTGCCCCATCCCATCCACCCGGAGCTGAACTTGAGGAAAACTTCACACTTGGGGTCATCTCCCACCCATCCCACCTGGATCAGTGTCCCTCAGGATAATGGCCTGAAGATGAAGGAAAGGTTGGATGGGATATTGGGAAGGAATTCCCAATAGGGTGATGAGGTGAGGGTGGGGAGGGGCTGGGCGGGAATTCCCAGAGAAGCTGTGGCTGTTCCTGGATCCCTAGAAGTGTCCAAGACCAGGGTGGACAGGACTTGGATCCACCTGGGATAGTGGGAAGTGTCCCTGGGTGGAGCAGGATGGGCTTTAAGGTGCCTTCCATTCCAAACCATTCCGTGATTCCATGGAACTTCGGCAAACCCAGCAGACTTTGGGATTCCACCTTCCCTCCTTCCCACTGCAATGTCCAAGGAAAAAGGGATGTTCCCTGCACCCTCTGCATCCCAATCCCTCAGAAAAACATCCTCGCATTCCAGGGATAACTCAGGCGGGGCTCAACCCTTTCCGGGTGGGAATTCAATGCTCCATCTCTCCAGCTTTCCCAATTTTTTATGGAAAAACACCATAAAATATCATTTGGCCAGAGACAAAACCTCCCTGCTCCAAGCCCTGTCAAGCTGAGGACCCCCAGAGCTCCGCTGGAAAGGCGGGAAAAGGAATTGGGAACTTGGGAGGGGGAATTTGATGCCGAGTGAAGTTTATGGGTCCCTTTCAAGGCAGCGTGAAATTCGCTTCCATGATTAAATCGAGCTCCGAACATTCCCTATAAAAACAACCCCGAGCACGAAATTTATATCCCAGCCTTGTCCAAGCCATGGGGAAAAAAGGCTGGAATTATTGTTTGGAGGTTTGTTTTCCAGGAGAAGCGGGGAGAGAAGGGAGGCTCAGGGATATTTTACGGATTTTTGTGGATAAAGCAGCAGGGAAGGCAGGGAAAAGATCGGATCTGATTCCCAGGGCCACATTTCTCCTGGATTGTGAATGTGCTTTGGAATACAAAGGAGAAAATCTGATTTTTGGGAAGGAGAGAGGGTTTGCTCCCAAAAAGTCCCATTTCAGTCTCACCCTGAAGGAATTTGAGAGTCCTAGACACGCAGGAAGCTCCCCTTGGATGTCACAGAATCCCTGACGTTGGAAAATCCTCCAGGATCAGCGAGTCCAGGCTGGGACCAATCCCCACCTTGGCACTGAATGCCGCATCCAGGAATTCCTTGGATGCCTCCAGGGATGGGGAATCCAAACCTCCCTGGGTGCTCCCAAGGCCTGACCACCCTTTCCGTGAGGAAATTCCTGCTGATGTCCAACTTGAGCCTCCCCTGGCACAGCCTGAAGCCGTTCCCCCTTTTCCTGTTGTTCCCTGGGAGCAGATCCCAACTCCCACCTGGCTCCAACATTCCAGGGAGTTGTGCAGAGCCAGAAGGTTCCCCCGATCCATCTTTTCTCTGGGATGAGCCCCTTTCCCAGCTCCCTCAGCTTTTCCTGGTGCTCCAGCCCCTTCCCAGCTCCATTCCCTTCCCTGGACAAGCTCCAGCCCCTCCATGTCCATGAGAATCCTGGAGCTGGACACAGCACATTCATGGAAAAGCCGTTTGCTCCAACATTCCATGCCCACCCTTTCCTGCCCTAGAGAATCTCCCAAATCTGGATCTGGTGGCCGCATCCAGCTGCTGCTGGAATTGGCACGGGAAGCTGAATGTTCTAACACCAATTCCATGAATTTTCCACCCTGTGGCACCTGTGGGATGTGGAAGCCAAGCTTGGGAACAAAGGTCAGTGGTAGCCTTGGCAGAACTGGTGGTCTTAGAGAGCTTTTCCAACCTAAAAGATTCCATGATTTTCTCATTTTCCATCCCAGAAACTGTTTTCCTGCAGGGCTCAAAAAGCTGGGAATGTGCTTTTCCCATGCAGCCAACATGGCTTGGCTTTTCCGGAGCTGGGAGAGAAATGTGGCACCGAAAAAAGTGGGAACAAAGATGTGAATTCCAAAGGAATGCTGAGAAAAGCATTACAAAAGCATCTCCATGTTTTCAGAAGAGCTGTCCCAAAGACGGGAATATTTCTCTTCCATGGAAATATTCTAGAAACTCGGATTGGAGGAAATTCCTCTCTCAGAAGGAGAAGAAAAAACTTTGTAACATCAATCCAGCCAGGAAAGTTCTGGAAAAACATCCTGAAGTGGTTGGAAGGTTCAGAAAAGTGGGAATGAGTGGCACCTGGAATTCCCTGGGTTTCCCTGGGTTTCCTTGTCTTTTCCTGGTTTTCCCTGGATTTCCAGGCTCCCAACCACCCCAGGTGTTCACATCAAACAGAAATATCATGGACACCCTCTTATCCAGGGCCATCCTTGTTTTTTTGGGAGAGTATTCCCGTTCCGGGTTGGGATGACACATTGAGACCTGCAGAGCTGCATCCAGCTCTAGAATTCCCAGCATGAGAAGGACACGGAGCTGTTGGAGCAATCCAGAGGATGATGAGGAGGATGGAGCAGCTCTGCTGGGAGGAAAGGCTGGGAGAATTGAAACTGATGGAATTGGAAGGGAAGAATCCAGGGAGAGCTCCGAGCCCCTTGCAGGGCCTCAAGGGGCTCCAGGAGAGCTGGAGAGGGACTGAGGACAAGGCATGGAGGGAGAGGAGCCAGGGAATGGCTTCCCAGTCGGAAAGGGGAGCTTGGGGTGGGATGTTGGGAAGGAATTGGTGTGTGTGAGGGTGGGGAGGGGCTGGGCTGGAAATGCCAGAGCAGCTGTGGCTGTCCCTGGATCCCTGGGAGTGTCCAAGGCCAGGTTGGATCCCCCTGGGACAGCAGGATGTGTCCCTGGATGGAACTGGATGAACTTTCAGCTCCCTTCCCACCCAAACCATTCCATAATTCTGTGATTCCTAATCCATCTGGCCACACTCCCGGGGGCTCCGGCGCAGAGCAAACAAAGGAAAACCATTGGAAAACTCCTTCCCTCCCGGCCCCGTTGGGTACAGGTGGTTTTGAGCAGCTCCCAATTCGCCACAGTCGCTCCCAACTTTTGATTGAAATTCCACCTTCCAGCGCCTGCGTTTCCAGCCGGGATTTTTACAGCCACAGGAACGAAGCCGGAGTTCAAACAGCACATGGCGAGATCAAAAAATTCCCGGAGCCAGAATGCTCCGCCCGGCTTTTCCTTCATTATTCTGGCCTTTACAGAGAGCTTTTACAAGGTGTTTATTTTCGGATCCAGCGTCGGCAGCCATGTGGTGGGAAGAGATTCCAGATCGGCACAGCAGGATGGATTTGCTTAAAGGGATTTATGGACGGGGTCTTGGCTTTTTCCAAGTGGGATAATTGGATGTAGTACACCCTGTACTTGGGATTTGTTGGATATGAAGCGTGAAATGCTCCTGGCCGGGATTCTGTCAATCATTGGAACTGCCCGGGGAGGCCTTTGGAAGTTGGGAATTGTCTGGGATGGGGGATTCGCTCGGAATCTTCCCAGCTGAGGCGCTGGTTCCATGGAAAATAAGATGGTATGGGGATCCCAGTGAGTTTTTGGGATAACAGTGGGTTTTGGGGATCCCAGTGAGTTTTTGGGATAACAGTGGGTTTTGAGGATCCCAGAGGGTTTTGGGGATCCTGGAAGATTTTGGGGATCCTGGAAGATTTTGGGGATTCTGGGGGGTTTTGGAGTTCCCAAGGGATTTGGGGGATCCCAGTNCAGTGGGTTTTGGGGATCCCAGAGGGTTTTGGGGATCCTGGAAGATTTTGGGGATCCTGGAAGATTTTGGGGATTCTGGGGGGTTTTGGAGTTCCCAAGGGATTTGGGGGATCCCAGTGGGTTTCAGGGATGGTCCCATTGCAAGCAGGAATCTTTGAGCATCTCGTATTCCATGAATACTGAGGCTGAGCTGAAGCAGGGAACAGGGATCATGGGATTATGGAATCACTGAGGTTGGAAAATCCTCCAGGATTTCCAGGATTTTGGATCGAGTCCAAGCTGGGATTAATCCCCACCTTGGCACTGAGTGCCAAGTCCAGGCATTCCTTGGACACCTCCAGGGGTGGGGAATCCAAACCTCCCTGGGCGCTTCCCAGGCCTGACCACCCTTTCCACGGAGAAATTCCTTCTGATACCCAAACTCCAGGGATGAAGGCTCAGAATTAGGTGGGTGAAGGACTTTGAGCCTCCATGGAGGTGCCACAGGAAGCCGGGATTGTTCCTGTTGCCCACAGACCCCAAAGAGCCAAAAATCATGGAATCGTGGAGTGGTTTGGGTTGGAAGGGACCTTAAAGATGATCCAGTTCCACCCCTTGCCATGGACAGGGAATTTTCCATTGGATTATTCCTCTTAATCCTTTTAATCCTTTTAAACTCCAGATGAAGGAAATTTAAATTAATCGATCTCCCTCCTTTATTGTTCCATGTCCAATTTTCCCTAATTCCCATTATTTCCATTATTTCCACCATCCGATTTTCCCCCTCCATTATTCCATGTGTTCACCCCAGCTCCACTCCTGTTTCCTTCCTTTCCTGCAATTCCCACATCCCACTGCACGAACTGATCCAAGGAACACCAGGAGCAGGCAGAGGAACGAGGGGATCAAAATCCCATCCAAAAAATGCCATCCATTTCAACTCCCAATCCAATCCTCTCCCTGAATCCAAAGATTTTCTTCCAGTGGCACATCCCAACCCATGTTCCCATCAGGAATTTGGAGGCAGCTCCTTCTTTTCCCCATTTTTAGTCTTTTTGGGAAGTTTTTGCACCGCACAACATCCGTTATTCCATGATGGAAAACAGAGGTTCCCACCAAAACATCCCCATGGAATTCCCATCTCCAGCTTTGGAATATCCCTGTTGTCCAAGAACAACTTGCTCCAACATTTTTCCTGCTCCTCCCTGGAGGATCCTTTCCCAGAGGGATCAGTCTCTCCAAAAAAAACACCTCTAATTCCGACTCCATTTTTCTTCCAAATGCAGACTTTTGAACAAAATTCCCAAAATTTCGCAGCCAACACCACGGAAAGGCCGAGCTTTGCACGGCTCTGCTTGTGAAGGTCTAAAATTCCCGTTTCACCCCAGAATTCCCACAGGGATGCAGAAATTCCATCCAGGATCACTGACCTTCTTGGCTACGTGGCACATCTGCTCCGCTGGGAGATAATCAAAGGGAAAGACGAATCTCCAGTTAAAATTCCCTTCTCCTCCCATGGATCTGTAGTGGACATCTGTCTTCTGCTTGTTCTCCTCGTGTCCCACCAGCCACCTGCCCGGGAAAAACAGAGCCCATGGAACACTGGGATCACGGCAAGGATTTGGGATATCGCCCAACGTCACAACATCCATGAGTGGGGAATGGAATGTTCCTGATCCTGGTGGCGGCTGGGGGTAGGGATGACCTGGAAATAGGAGACGGAATGCAGCAACCCCAGAGCTGGGAGATCAGTCAGTGCTGGGGGTGGCATCTCCAGAATTATGGAATCATGGAATGGTTTGGGATGGAAGGATCTTAAGGATTGTCCCTTTCCATGGGCAGGGACACCTCCCACTATCCCAGGGGGACCCAAGCCCCAAGGTCCAACCTGGCCTTGGACACTCCCAGGGATCCAGGGACAGCCTCAGCTGCTGGGGGAATTCCAGCCCAGCCCCTCCCCACCCTCACACACACCAATTCCTTCCCAACATCCCACCCCAAGCTCCCCTTGCCCACTGGGAAGCCATTCCCTGGCTCCTGTCCCTCCATGCCTTGGCCCCAGTCCCTCTCCAGCTCTCCTGGAGCCCCTTGAGGCCCTGCAAGGGGCTCGGAGCTCTCCCTGGAGCCTTCCCTTCTCCAGGGGAACATTCCCAGCTCTCCCAGCCTGTCCATCATTTCTTGGGAATCCCATTCCACTGCTTGACAGCCTTTTCCATGAAGAATTTTCCCCTAATATCCTTCCAGGATAGGGAGGTTCCAGCCCCTGTTCCAGAGGCAGCAACGGATGGAAGGAACAGTCCCCACCAGATTCCCAATCCATAGGGCAGATCCTTAGGCACAAAAAGGATCCGTTCATCCCTTCCCAATAGGATTTTTCAGGATGACTTTCCTTTGGGATGGAAGATCTGGAAGCTGAGCACGTTTTGAACTCATTTCAAGCCCTGCAAGATTCGCTTGGATGCTAAAAATTGGGAAAGGGATCTCAGCAATCCCCAGATTCTCCCACTTTTCCAGCAGCACGACTTTTTAGGAGCCCCAGCAGAAATGGAGCAGCTTAACCGGAGTTGATAATAACGGACTTGATGGGAATACCAGGAAAGCCAGACAGCATTCTGGATTTACAGGGGGAAAATCGGGATTGTAAAACAGGGATTTACAGTCTGTTCCCAAATCCCGCCTCTTCCTGCCCATAAATCCCAAGAAGGCCCAAAATAAGGAACTCCCTTGGCTGGGATTGCACCGTTTGACACAAAATAAATCCTAAATGGAGTCAGAAAGGGAAGGGAATGTGCCGGAGGAACTGTTTCCAGGAATAAAGGGAATTCCAAAGAAAGCAGCCATGCAAATAATCCAATCTATGAGCATGGAAAAAGTCTGGGAGAGGAGTTGGGAATGAGCAGACAACGAGATCCTCTCTCCATGGCCAGGCTGCTCCAACATCTTATCCCACTATGAGAACATCCAAGTGGTCCAAGGAAGAATATTGCCATGGGATCATCCTGGAGACCCGAAGAAAAAGGTTGTGAGCTCAGCAGAGACGTGTCTTCCAAAAAAGCTGGATCCATGATTGGAGAGGTGTGGATCCATGACTGGAGAGGTGGGGATCCATGGCTGGAGAGGTGTGGATCCATGGTTGGAAAGGTGTGGATCCATGGCTGAAGAGGTGGGGATCCATATTGGAAAGATGTGGATCCATGGTTGGAGAGACGTGGATCCGTAGTCAGAGATGTGGATCCATAGCTGGAAAGGTGTGGATCCATGGCTGGAGAGGTGTGGATCCATAGTCGGAGATATGGACCCGTATTTGGAAAGGTGTGGATCCACGACTGGAAAGATGTGGATCCACAGTCGGAGATGTGGATCCACAATTGGAAATCCATGGATCCGCAACTGGAGAGCTGTGATGATCCCTCCATCCCAGCAGGATCCACGTCCATCCCACAGTGCCGATCCAAGGACCACCTTCATTCCTTCCCTGCTGCTCCTGCACCTCCAGCCTCCAGAATCCAGGAGACTCCGGAGTGGGACACTCACCCTTTCACATAGATGTCACTCATCTTCTCCCCGGTGATGCTGAGGTCGTCCAGGATCACGTCTTTGGCATTCCAGATGATGCAGCGCAGGTAGAACCTGGAAAATCCCGGGAATAAAACCGTGGGAAGACGGAAAACTCATCCACCTGGAAGCCTGGTTGTCCTCCTGAGGGATTTCCCTGCAGGAGCCGTTTCCCTGGAATATCCCACACCCGTTCCTCATCCAGGTGGGTGAATCCAACCCCACCTGAGGCTTCCAAGCATTCCCAACTCCCTTCCCGAAGAAAAGATGAGGAAAACATGGGAAGTTACCTCTTGGCTTTGCGTGGAGTGACGTTGAAAGGGGGGCCGGGATGTCCCAGGGATTTGGGAAACAGATCCACCCACATCTGGAGCTTTCCCTGCATGAAAAAACAGAGCCCTGAAATTTCAGGAGGTTCCAGACTGGGACACCTGAACTTCCTCAGGGAGAATTGGGATCCTTGGGCGGGAGGGAAGGATTCCTCAATGGAACAGTGGCATTAAAATTATTTTAGGGATGGTTGGGAATGTGTTGATGGATGTAAATCCTGGGGAGCAGCTGAGGGAGCTGGGAATGGTCTGGAGCAGCAGGAAAAGCTGAGGGAGCTGGGAAAGGGGCTCAGCCTGGAAAAAAACAGGGATCAGGGGCTTCTGGCTCTCCACAACTTCCTGAAAGGTGGGAATTGGGATCTGCTCCCTGGGAATAACAGGAAAAGAGGGAATGGCATCCAGCTCTGCCAGGGGAGGCTCAGGTTGGGCATCAGCAGGAATTTCCTCACGGAAAGGGTGGTCAGGCCTTGGAAGTGCCCAGGGAGGTTTGGAGTCCCCATCCCTGGAGGTATCCAAGGAATTTCCCGGATGTGGTACTCAGTGCTGAGGTGGGGATGGGGCACATCTTGGACTTAATGACCTTGGAGGGCTTTTCCAACCTCAGTGATCGCAGGATTCTGGGAGAAGAATTCTGAGTAGGACTTTCAGACCAAAAATGTAAAATTAAATTAAATTAAATCAAATTAAATTAGATTAAATCAACTTAAATTCAAAAATGGGAACAGATCCTGGAGGGAATGAGCACCCCTTCCTCCCTGAGAACATCCCATATCCCAGGGCAGACATTCCCAGCAGGATTCTTCCCCTAGATATGCCTGGATCAGGAGATGACGCTCCTGGGCTCATCCCAGCCACCTTCCAGGACCCACCTGCTCGATGTCCGGCTGGAGGGGGCTGTAAAGGCGTCGGGTCTCCACATGCTCCGGAACCAATCCCTGCTTCCGGAGCACGGCCAGGGCGAGTCGCTCCTCCACCGGCCCCAGGTGCGGATTCGGAGGTTTTCCATTCTCTGGGAATGGAAAAGTGCAGAATTAATCCCACAGGGATGGATTTCGGCCAGGAAGAGCTGGAGTAGCTCAGCCTCCATTCCCAAATCCACCACCACAAACCATCCCGGGCACAGGTATTCCATTCCCAGTGGGAAAACCCATGGGGACCCTCATGCAACCACCCCACAAATCACAGCTGGGGAAACAGGGCGAGGATCCAGCTGGATCCCATGGAAAGGAGAATCCAGTGATTGATCCCGCTCCTGTATCCATGTCTCCTAAAGTCCCGGAAGTCAGGATTCCCATCAACCCTCTGCCGATATTCCCACTCCCAACAGTTTATCCCAGAGTTTAAAGTCATCCAGGATCTTAAGCTGGGCAGACAGGAACAAGCTCCTGGTGGGATCCTGTTTCTTCTCTGCTGGATTTGGGGTGAAAGACGGGAATGGGAGGAGGAGGAAGGACATGGAGACACCACCGGCACAGCCTGGAGGTTGTTCCAAGCTCCTACTGCGGTCCAAGTCCCTGCTTCAGTCCCACCAGGATATCTGTGGTCCTCCATCCATGGAAGACCTGCAATTATCTCCTCCTCCTCACCTGCTCCACACCAGCCCCTGATCCTGCCACAAATGGGCCAAAATTCCTCAATAATGGACATTCCTGCCTTCCCAGTCAGGATCCATCCATCCATCCATCCATCCATCCATCCCTCTATCCCTCCATCCCTCCATCCATCGCGGTACGGCCGGCAGCCAACTCCTGCCTCCCCACCCCATTCCTGGGATGGGACACAACGCCCTATCCTTGGATATTGGGGAAGTGGTGGAGTCCCCAGCCCTGGAGGTGTCCAAGAAAAACTGAACATGACACTTTGACCAGGTTGGACTTGATCCTGGAGGTCTTTTCCAACCTGAATTCTGGGATTCCTGGATCTTCAAGGTCTTTTCCAATCTAAAAGATTCCCTGATTCTCTGAGTCCAACCCAAACAATCCCAAAATCCCAGGCTGGGGTTGGTGGATTCACTCCGACCCAGCCATGCACCTTCCAGGACCTTTGAAACACAACACGCTCCATAAATATCATTCCAACTCCACCAAATCCAGGTGAGATATCCCAGCTCCTTCCTTGGCAAGGAACCGCTTAACTCCAGACAGCTGGGCTAATTCCCAACGATTTCCAAAGCCCTGGAATCCTGGCGTGTGCGTACACGTGCGGCTTTACGCACCGGGAAAAGAACGAGCCCCTATCGGAGAACAACAAATCCGGGATTTATGGAATAACGGGCTGGGGGGAGAGGCTTGTAAAATCCCAGCTCTTGTGTTTAATGGCTCCAGTTTATTCCCGGTCCTATTCCGGAGCTCGCAGCTGGATTCCAGATCTGCTCCGGGTCAAGCCTCGGGCTTTGTTCTGCTGTTTGAACTCGCGGCCGTTAAAGCCGGCGAAGGTGACAGCAGGCGCTGGCACAGGGGGGACACATTTTAACACCTCCCCAGCTTTCCCTGGAAAATTTTTCCTTAAGGAGAGGCTGCAAAGGATTCCTTGCTTCCCTTCTCTTCAGGGGAAAACCTGAATTCCTGAAGGAATTTGTGCTTTGTTTCCCAAGAGAAGAGAGAGGGATCAGCCCCGGGCTGTGCCTCGCTTTGTGTCTCTGGTGACATCCTAAAAGAAATCCAATCAAAATTTAGGTGGGATATTGGGAATTCTTCCCTGTGAGGGTGGGGAGGCCCTGGAAGAGAATTCCCAGAGAAGCCGTGGCTGCCCCTGGATCCCTGGAAGTGTCCAAGGCTGGGTTGCTGGGATAGTGGGAGGTGTCCCTGCCCATGGAGGGGGTGGAATTGGATCATCTTTAAGGTCCTTCCAACCCAAACCATTCCATGATTCCAAACTGCAGCTCCTGGACCAGGCCTGGTGGGATTTCACCTCCTCCTGGGATCAAAACCCTCTTTTTGTGCCTTAAAGCAGAGTTTTCCCAAAAAAAACCCTCCAGCTCCAAGAATGTTGGGTCATCAGAGGTGCCACGGGCAAACAAAAGCCTCCTCCCCAAAATTCCAGGACTTTTCTCCTCTTTGGTAGAAGCTGGGTTTGTCCCCCAGTTCCCCCAAATCCCGAAGGAATTCCCAGGTCTGTGCGTGGGATATTGTCTCCCTCTAGTGACCATCCCCAAAATGAGATTCCAGTGGCACAGCTGCTCTTCCGGCTCCGGCAGCAGCTGGAATGTCAGGTTGGAGCTTCCCAGCCCACAGCAGAGTGGGTTTGGATTTGTGTCAATCACTGGATTGAAGGTCTGGATTCAATCCCAGGATTTGGGACACGGCCAAGTTTGGGAAAAGGGCAGAGCATGGACAGCAAAGAGGAGGAGGGGGACATGTCCATCACCCACTGATGGACCTCCACGATGTCCCTCCTCATGATGTCTCCAAGCATTTGGAACATCAGGTTGGAGCTTCTCACTCCTGATCCCACCTGGGGGTGTTGGGTTTGGTCCAACTCAAGGTCAATGTTCCCGGATTCAGTCCTAGGATTTGGGACACAGACAAGTTTGGGAATGGTTCAGAGCCAATGGGGACAGCGAGGAGGAGGATGGGGACAATGCCATCACCCACTCCTGGCTTCCATAATGCTCCTCATGATGTCTCCATGCACTTGGAACATCAGCTTGGAGCTTCCCACAAACTCAAGGCCAATGTTCCTGGGTTGAAGGTCTGGGTTCAATCCCAGGTTCTGGAGCATGGCCAAGTTTGGGAATGGTTCAGAGCCAATGGGGACAGCGAGGAGGAGGATGGGGACAATGCCATCACTCAGTCCTGGTGATGTCTCCATGACATCCAACTCCATCCCTTCCTCTGGAACAAGGGAATTCTGCTATCCCAAAGCATTTCTATCACCTTACCCAGCTCGGAGAGGACGTATTCCTGCTCCCGGAAGATGATCCGGTCGGATTTGTAGGTGGGAGCTTTGTAGTTGTGCTGCAGGGAAAAGAGGTGGAGCAGCTGGGAAGGGCGGAGTTGGTCCCGCCACTGGTTAGGGCCAGAGCTGAAACCAAACAGAAACATGGAATCATGGAATCATGGAATCATGGAATCATGGCATCATGGCATCATGGCATCATGGAATCATGGAATCATGGAATCATGGAATCATGGAATCATGGAATCATGGAATCATGGAATCATGGAATGGGTTAGGTTGGAAAGAGGTTAAAGCTCATCCAGTGCCACCCAGGGACACCTCCCACTATCCCAGGGTGCTCCAAGCCCCAATGCTCAACCTGGCCTTGGACACTTCCAGGGATCCAGGGACAGCCACAGCTTCTCTGGGAATTCCAACCCAACCCCTCCCCACCCTCACAGACAGGAATTCCTTCTCAATATCCCACCCAAATCTCCCATTCCCGGGATGGGGCAGCCACAGCTTCCCTGGGAGTGTCCTCAGCACAAGGTCACGAGGAGACACCAGGGATGGAACAGGATCTCCCTGGAGGAGAACCAGAACTCTGAGAAGCACAGCTCCAGACAGGTCCCCCAGGACAACCTCTCCAGGATCCCATGGCCACCTCAGCATCCCAGTCCCGGGAGCCACGGCCATTCCAAGCCCACGGAGGTACCCACACGCAGTAGGTTTGGGGGAGGCCGCAGCGTGCCCCGTATTTGGACAGGAAGCGATTCTCCAGGTCAATGATGGTCTCGCCGATCTTCTCGTCCTTGGACAGGAGGTCGTAGTCGTAGAGGGTGACCTTGAGGTCCTTCTCCAGGGGCAGGGTGCAGCTCAGCTCGAACATCCTGGGAACGGGAGAGGAGAAATGCTTGGGAAAAGTGGATTGTGCTGCTGGAATTGCATGGGAATTAATCCACACCGAATCCCATCCCATTCCATCCCATCCCATCCCATCCCACCAGTAATGGGATGGATCATTGAGTTGCTGAGGTTTCATTGGACCAGCAGTGCCAGGGCTGTGTTGTGCTGGCTTCGTTTATTAAGGAATCATGGAATCATGGAATGGTTTGGGTCGAGACACTTTAATGACCTTCTCATTCCACACCTCCCTCCCACCACCCCAGGTGGATCCAAGCCCTTCCAACCTGGCCTTGGACACTCCCAGAGCTCCAGGGACAGCCACAGCTGCTCTAGGAATTCCAGCCCAGCCCCTCCCCACCCTCACACACACCAATTCCTTCCCAACATCCCACCCCAAGCTCCCCTTTCCCACTGGGAAACCATTCCCTGGCTCCTGTCCCTCCATGCCTTGTCCTCAGTCCCTCTCCAGCTCTCCTGGAGCCCCTTTAGGAACTCTGAGAATTCCCTGGAATTTTCCCTTCTCCAGGGGAACATTCCCAGCTCTCCCAGCCTGGCTCCACTCCCATGATCCATGTGTGTAAATGTATCCAAGCATGCCCCGGGTTTATTTCTCCCTGGATAAATTATTCCCAAACAAACATTGATCCCCTTTAGTTCCTCCTAATTGGACCTGATAGAGGTCACTGTGATATCCAGGGAAAAAGAGCAATGGGTAGGAATCGGGAATCCTCATCGCCATGGAATTTGAATGGGGGAAGAAATAACACCTTTGGGAAAAACTCCTCTTTGAGGAAATATCCAAAACAGGAGTCAGGCCTGGAATCATGTAATTCCAGACTGGTTTGAGTTGGAAGAACCTTAAATCCCATCAAATTCCAACCCAAGGAAGGGACAGCTTCCACCAGCCCCAGATCCATCCCTCTGGATACAGATGGATCCAGATCGAGCCAACCTCACGGATTTTGGAGATGCGGACTGTGACATGACCGGGAGTGCTGGAGAATCCAGGAGTGACCCAGCACCACCAGGAATTCTCCACCTGTGCGGGAAGGCTGGGGAAAAGCACGATAACCATTCCCAGCAGCCACCCTGGAGCAGATTTTAAGGAGAGGAAGGGAGTAATTAAGGCACTAATTAGGAGAGCAGGAGGAACTGGAAGCAGCACAAAGTAATTGGCTGGAGCTGGAGGGCAGCCAGCTGGGAAAAACTCAGGAATTGGGATTTTATCAGCAGCCAAGTCCTGGGTTTAAAATCAGCCACTACCTGGGATTAAGAGCTGCCAGGACCTGGGAGTTACAGCTGTCAGGACGTGGAGTTTACAGCTGCCAGGACCTGGGGGTTACAGCAGCCAGGACCTGGGGTTATCCACAGCCAGGACCTGGGGGTTCAACAGCAGCCAGGACCTGGGGTTCAACAGCAGCCATGAGCTGGGGTTTATCAGCAGCCAGGAGCTGGGGTTATCAGCAGCCAGGACCTGGGGGTTTATCCATAGCCAGAACCTGGGGTTAAGAGCAGCCAGGACCTGGAGATTAGAGCAGCCAGAACGTGGGGGGAAACAGCTGACAGGACCTGGGGTTAGCAGCAGCCAGGACCTGAGGGTTCAACAGCAGCCGGGACCTGGCAGTTACAGTAGCCAGGACCTGGGGTTAAGAGCTGCCAGGACCTGTGGTTAAGAGACCTGCAGTTATCAGCAACCAGGACCTGCAATTATCAGCTGCCAGGACATGGGGCTTAACAGCAGCCAGGACCTGGGGGTTATCAGCAGCCAGGACCTGGTCATTTATCAGCTGCCAGGGTGGGAAGATTTATCAAAGAATCATGGAATGGTTTGGGTTGGAAAAGACCTTAAATCCCAACAATTCCACCCAATCCATGGGCAGGGACAGCTCCCACCATCCCAGGTGGATCCAAGCCCCAATGTCCAACCTGGCCTTGGACGCTCCCAGGGATCCAGGGACAGCCACAGCTGCTCTGGGAATTCCAGCCCAGCCCCTCCCCATCCTCACAGACAGGAATTCCTTCCCAAGATCCCACTAAATTTAACTCCCTCTCCATCTTGCTTTGTTGGGAAGGTGTCCTGGCATTGGTGGCCTGGACTGGCAGGAGCAGCTTTGGAAAATCAGACAGATTTTATGGGAAGCAGGATTTGATCCCCGCTTGTGCCCCCAATCCCAGATTTTGGCAGCCTGGAGCTCATCCCAAGGGGCAGCTCCGATCTCTGGGACAGGACCCAGGGAATGGCTGGAGCTTTTCCAGGGGAGGGTTAGTTTGGATATCAGGAAAAGATTCCTCATCCAGAGGGTGTCGGGCACTGGAACAGCTCCTCAAGGAATGGGCACGTTCCCAAGGCTACCAGAGCTCCAGAAGCTTTTGGACAACGGTCCCAGGGACAGGGTGGGATTGTTGGGATTACCCTAGGAAGAGCTGGATTGATGATCCCTGTGGGTCTCTTCCAACCCAGGATATTCCATGATTCCCTTATTTTCTGGGAGAACAAAGCCCCATGGAGTTGAGCTTTCCTCTGTTTCCCTGCTCCTTTTCCAGCCCTGCCAAACACCTTTTCCCAGGATAAACCCATTATCCTTGGACTTTTATCCCGTTTGTGAGGGAAACAACTCAATTATCCAAGGATAATCCTTTTCCAGAACATTTGGAGGTTTCCCATTCCTCTCCATTCCTCACATTTTTCCTTGGATCAAAAATTCCTGGATGAGGAGGCAAAATTCCCCAAACTCTTTCCCAGCAATGGGATGATCCAAATTCTTCCATTATGGAATTCCAGGTCCCCAGTCCACAGCTCAGAAATCCCAGGGATTGATGAATGAGAGCCAAGGGAATCTTGGAATGAGTTGGATGGGAAAAACCTTAAAATCCATCCCATTCCAAATCCCTGCTGTGGGCAGGGACACTTCCCACTATCCCAGGTTGCACACCCCAGGCATTGGGCGTTGGAATGGGAAGCTCTGGTTGGCCCAGCACAATTCCCTCAAGAGGACATCAAAAAAATTCCATGGATCCCGACCGGAATCCACACTTACTTCCCAAAGACGGGCTCCAGAGTGCAGGGAAGGTAATTTTCCTGGTCATTTATGGATTTCTTTCCCACGGAAATCTTCACGTAGGGATCGCACTGGAGGCGGGAATGGAAGGAAACACAAAAATCCCATGGGATTGTTGGATTGGGAGCGACCTTAAAACCCACCCGGTCCCACCCTTTTCCACAGGTTGGTTCCAAATCCCATCCCTCTCCCAAATGAAATTATTCTGGGAATTCAGGATAAATTTGCAAAGCAGGGGAATTTAATTCAAGTCAGATTTTTTGCCAAGAGAAGCGAAAAAATTCAAGGAAAAGATCCAGTTCCACCTAAAAAATTTCACCTGGATCTACAGGGATCCAGAATCCCAGTCACATCCAAAAATTCCCTGGAAAAAAACACCCCAGGCTAAGTTTCCTCATCATTTTTCCCTGATTTTCTTCTTCCTGCTGATTTGGTTTTTAAGGAATGGATGAGAAACAGGGAATGGAACAAGCACCCAGGTCTTCCTTGGGCTGGGATGAGCCTCTGGAAAATTCCCATCCTGGAGGGAAATTTGGAATCAAATTTGGGCTGGTTTGGGAGTTTTAAATGGGAAAAATCCCTTTTTTTCCCCTTCTTTTTAATCCTCGGGAATCACTTACGAGAGATTTCTAAGGAATTGAACACTGCCATTCCAAGTTCATTGAAAAAAAAAGGAGAAATCCAAAAGCGGTTTGAATTTCTTTGTATGGTTTTCCATATATTCCATACATATTTCCCAGATTCCATATATATAAAAATATATTTATTTTTCCATGTTTTCCCATATATTTTCCATGTATTTTTGTATCTATTTATTATTTTTCTATCTTTTTCATATATTTTAATATCCATTGATTATTTTTCCATCTATTTTCCACGTATATTTAATATTTTCCCATATATTCCATATATATTTATTTCCCACAGTATTCCTTGAATTTCCCCCTGTTTTCCAGGGGAACAAAGAGATTGAAAAATTATTTTTCCCTTCCCTGAGTTTTGGGGAGTTTTGGTCCTACACAATTCCCATTTCCCCAGTATTTTGCTTCCAAACCAGCAAAACTTTGCAAGAAGGAATTTTGGAAAAAAAGGGATTTTGTTTCCTTCGGCACCAAAACACCAAAAAAAACCCCCAAAATAAAACAAAACCCAAAACTCGTTGAACTAATCCTGAAAAATCCTGCTGGATGGAGGAACACTTGGCTCCTGGAATTCCCAGATATTCCAAGGGAGGCAGAAAAGAGGGACAAATCCCTAAATTTTAAGGAAAATCTGCAAATGGTGACCAATTTTGACCAAAATTTTGACCAACAAGAGCTGAGTTGTTCCAAGAATCCAGCCTGGATCTCCTCTGGATCTTTCCCACCAGGATACCTTCCCATTGGAATCCTTGGGCTGGAGGTCGAAGGCACGGATGATGTAAACCCGGACCAGACATTCCTGGAGTCCCCGTGCCGGGAGCTGCTGGAATTGCCGGGGAGGCACCGGGACACGCGGATCGTCGGGAAGAGGATAAATCCTGAAGGAACCCTGGGAAGGACACAGGAATTCAGAGAACAACGCATGGAGGTCCTCTGGGAGCAGGCTTGGAATGACAGGAATGAATCACGGAATCATGGAATGGGTTGGGTGGGAAGGGAGCTGAAAGCTCATCCTATTCCATGGGCAGGGACAGCTTCCGTTATCTCAGGTGGATCCAAGCCCCATCCCAACCTGGCCTTGGACACTTCCAAGGATCCAGGGACAGCCACAGCTGCTCTGGCAATTCCAGCCCAGCCCCTCCCCACCCTCACACACACCAATTCCTTCCCAACATCCCACCCCAAGCTCCCCTTTCCCACTGGGAAGCCATTCCCTGGCTNCCTGGAGCCCCTTTAGGAACTCTGAGGATTCCCTGGAGTTTCCCCTTCTCCAGGGGAACATTCTCAGCTCTCCCAGCCTGGCTCCAGAGCAGAGGGGCTCCAAAATCCTGGAATGGTTTGGGTTGGAAGAGACCTTAAATCCCGTCCCAATCCCATCCACCCTTTCCATAGGCAGGAACACCTCCCACTATCCCAAGCCCCATCCAAGCAGCCTTGGACACTTCCAGGGACGAGGATTCCACAACTCCCACAGTTCCTGGAGTCATGGAATGATTTGGGCTGGAAGGGACCTTAAAGATCCTCCAATTCCCACCCCTATGGACACAATCCATGGGGAGAGGGCCATTCCCACCTTGAATTCCCCCACAACCGAGGGGTCATCGCTGGAGTCCTGGGATCTCCCTCGGAACAGTTTGAAGGTGTGGCAGAAGTCAGAGAGATGCTCAAATTCCTCAACGTTTTCCAGCTCCGTCTCATAGACCTGAGGAGGAAAAGATGGAGCAGGGAAAAAATTCCACCCAAATCCCTTAACCCTGGGAAAATTCAACCCACAGGGAGAAATTTCTGGGAATTTTCCCCCCTTATTTCTCTCTGGGACAGTGAGAAGAGGAGAATTTGGGAATCCCACACAGAATTCCAGCCCATCCCAACGACCCAGACAAAGCCAAGGTCTCCTGGAGGGTTTTTCATGGACAGACATCTTCCAGCTGGGAATATTTTCCTTAAAATCAAGGAAAATCTTCCCTATTTGTGAGTTTGCATTAAATTTAGGATTTCTTGTGCCTAAATCTCCCTCTTCCTTGAGAAATCCCCGATTTTCCTCATTCCCAAACACTTCCCAGGGTGGCAGTTCCCCACCCCTTCCGCCACTTCCCAAGGGAAAATTTCTGGAAGTTTCCCCGACAGGATTTTCCAAAGAAAATTGAATTTTCCACGCCAGGGAAAATATTCCATTTTTTTTGAACCTGGATGGAAAAAAAGCCGAAAATCCCAAGGAAATCATGGAGAGTGGAATTCCACCCTACAGAAGCCACTCACCTTCAAGGTGTCGAATCCCTTTTCCAAGTAATATCCACATTTTTCCCTCTCTCCCGTGGAAGCGTAAAATTTGCTCCACCAGTCGATGAATTCCTCCTCCTGCCGCCAGAGATCCCAAAGTTACTCCTTTTCCACAAGGAAAATCCCAGGAAAACAGCAGCAGCAGATCCCAGATTTGGGAACCCAACCTGGCATCAACTCCTCCCTGATTTCCGGGTTTTTTGGGATGCTCCCAGCCCAAATCCAGCTGTTGTGGCCACTCTGGATATTCCCAAAAGGATGATTCCACATGGGGAGATGAGGAAGAGCTCCAAGAAGAATATTTCAAGAATTTGGAGCACTTTTAGGGAATTTTTGGCCACTCGGAGGGTGGTTTTCCTGGGATTTCCATGCAGGGAATTAATTTAACTCTGGTGTTAACAGCCTGAAATGTCCCAATTTCAGGCTTTCCCTGGAAATTTTTGGGATTTGGGAGCCAGGAATTCACTTCCTGGTTGTATCCCAGCACCTCCCAACCTCCCCATCCCAACAAAACCTGCGGATAAATGAACAAATCCATAAACTTCTCATTTTTCCATTAAAACCCAACTGTGCTCAGGTCTCCAGAAGGACACAACCCTCAGATGAAAAAAAAAACGGGAAAATCCCACAAAACCTCAGCTCCCACCATCACCCATCACCTCATTCCCGGTGTGAACCATTCCAGTTCCAAGAGGAAAACCGGCTATGCCAGCTCAACCATTCCACGGATTTTATAGGAATCCCGTTTCTGAGATCGCTTTGCCGGCAATCCATGAAAAATTCCTGCAAAATCCCGGTGTCTCCTTTTAGGAGGCCACAAAATTCCAGCTCAGTGATCTCATGGAGGATTCCAAATGGAATTTTATTGGATTTATATTTGAAGCCAATGGCGCAGGATTTAATGGATAGACATTGGATTTAATTGGAATATTCCTGAAATTCACTCCGAGGCTTCTGCCATCTCCTTTTTTTGGGGGGGGAAAAATTCAAATTTTCCTTTAGTCGCTTCCCATTTTATTGCTTAAAACCTCCATTCAGACATCGTGACACTCCACAGGTAGTGGGAAACAAGGAAAACCCTTGGATTCATCCCAGGACTTACCCACGGAATCTTCCGCAGCCAAAAGAAAAGAGTTGGATTAGAGATTTTGGTGGATTTTGACCAACATTTCAATGAAAAATGGGAAAAAATAAAAAGTAGGGAAGGGGAGCAGCAGGAATGTTAACAGTGATGGACATGATTCCATTTGGGAATGGGAAAGCCGTGGAAAGCAACGGATCGGCAAAGGATGGATTGTGGGATTTCATTTATCCAGGGAAGGGATTAAATTCCCTCTGGGTATCCCAGACCACCTCCAGAAATTTATCCTGGACATAGCACAGAGGATCTCTGGGATCGGGATCTGTGCTCCCTTTCCAGCTTTTTCATGGACCCCACTGGGCACAACCCCCGAGTGGGCATTGCTCGTGGATAAATTTAATCCCAAGTGACCAAATCCTCAAATTTTCCCGGAAAAGAAGTTTATTCCCACCTGGAAAGCTGCTGCCATGATTATCCAGAAGTTTCCTGTCTCCCTATCCCTAGTCCCACCCTCTTCCCTCTCACCACCCTTGAACTCCAATCTTTTTCCCAAGAGGGACCCATCCCTTGGATATCCTGGGAATAACCAGATCATTTGCCCTGATCCTGTCATCCCAGGAGCTGCAGCAGCTCGGGGAAAAAGCATGGCTGGAAGGAGGAGAATTTTTCCTTTACGGAAAAACTTCCTGGCTGTGAGGGTGCGGAGGGGCTGGGCTGGAATTCCCAGAGAAGCTGTGGCTGCCTCTGGATCCCTGGAAGTGTCCAAGTCCAGGCTGGATGGGGCTTGGATCCACCTGGGATAACGGAAGTTGTCCCTGCCCATGGAATGGGGTGAGCTTTCAGGTCCCCTCCCATTCCATAATTCCATAATTCCATAATTCCATAATTCCTGGGCATCTCCTGGAGGAGAGGAGCTCAGGAGGGACTCTCAGACACCTCTGAGTGTCCGTTCCCTGCTGAGGAGCCCTACAAGGGGGTTACTCCTCTGTTACTCCTCTGTTACTCCGGCTCATGCAGCTTTCCCTGTTGGACACACAAATCCCCCATCCCGGGACACATTAACGGAGCCGAGCAGAGCCAATTCCAGCTGATCCATGTCTGTAAACGATTTGGGATAATTGCTTGTTTGCTGTGTTTGCTCCTTCCCAATCCAAGCCCACATTTCACGGCTTCTCCAGTTACCGTTCCTTGGAAGAGCTGTGGGTGTTGGATGGCTCCTCCTGGGAATGGTTCCCAGTGCTGCTCCCCCGGAATGTTCCTGATGGTTTTGATATTCCCAGTTGGGAGCCAGCCCATGGCACTGCCACTGGGGAGGGGGGAAAGCATTCCCAGAGAAATCTCCAGGGCTGGATTTCCGCAGCTGGGGTTTGTGGGATCATGGAATGGTTTGGGTGGGAAGTGATCTGAACTCATCCCAGTTCCATGGGCAGGGACAATTTTCATTATCCCAGGTGGATCCAAGCCCCAGTGTCCAACCTGGCCTTGGACACTGCCAGGGAGCCAGGGACAGCCACAGCTGCTCTGACAATTCCAGCCCAGCCCCTCCCCACCCTCACACACACCAATTCCTTCCCAACATCCCACCCCAAGCTCCCCTTGCCCACTGGGAAGCCATTCCCTGCCTCCTGTCCCTCCATGCCTTGGCCCCAGTCCCTCTCCAGCTCTCCTGGAGCCCCTTTAGGCCCCGGAAGGGGCTCTGAGAACTCCCCGGAATTTTTCCCTTCTCCAGGGGAACATTCTCAGCTCTTCCAGCCTTTCCCACAGCAGAGCTGCTCCATCCCTCTGATCATCCTGGTCCCACCCCTGGATGTCTCCCACATTTCCATGTCCTTCCTGTGTTGTGATCCCTGAGCTGGAGGCAGAATTCCTCCCAAAACCACCCTGATTCCCTTTGGAATGAGTGGAAAAACCCAAGGACACACCGGCAGCCAGCTGGAATCCCAATTTCCTAAGCAGCAAGTGGGATTTTTCCTGGAAGGAAGCGCCTCCTAACATTTAAATCCACACATTCTCATGGATTCGGGTCATTAATTAAGTGATTAATTAATTAAGATATTAATTAGCAATTAGAAATTAAGCGATACCTACATGAGGCAGGGCCCGGGAATCCGGGATGTTAATTAGTGCTGAGCTCGTCAAACCCTCGGAAAGCTACAAATTAAAATGATCCGTTATCCAAGGAATTCTGGGAACGGGGATGTACTCATTAATTCGGGAGAAATTAAAGGGATTAATACAAACAAATATTCCCAACTCTGCGGTTTCCCTGGATGAGGAAACTTGGGGATGAGTGCAGGGTTGGTATTTAGGGATGTTCAGCAAAAAGCTGGAATGAGGTAGAGAAAAAATGTGATATAAAAGGGAAAAAACATGGAAAAGCTGTTAGTAACTCTCAGTGGAGCCGAGGCTTTTCCCTGGATACCGAAAGCTGCAAACACGGAGTTATCCCGGGATCCAGGAGGGATCTGAGCCAGGGGGATTAAGAATGGGATTGGGATTGCTCAGGATTAAATTCCAGGTCCAAGCCCAGCTCATCCTCAGCAAACCAAAATCTGTGATCACTTCCGTGGGCAGGAATTCCATGGATCCTTCCCTTCCAGGATTCCAAGGATCCTTTGGAGGTGGAAAAGGCAGAAAAATGAGAGGTTCTTCCCAGAAAACGGCCGGGTTTGAGGATCAGGCCAATCCTGACAGCATTCCCAGTTATCCAGCTCAGGCTTGTTCCCAAAACGCTGCTCTGATCCCACCAAATCCAGGCCAACATCCTGAGGCCAAACCCCACAACTTCCAGCTGTTCCATAGGGAAAAGATTCCCTGAGGATCATTTCCCACCAGGATTCCCTCGCAGCTCCCGGAGGCTGCTGGGAATGGCTCCTTTCCAGCCGATTTATCCGTGAGCAAATGGAACAAATCCCTGTTCATCCCATGAACCTGTGGAAGTCCTTCCCGAGTGCTTCCCATGGGAATGAACCTTTGGAAAACACCAGGAGCAGACGGGACAAAGCCTGATCCAGCAGCGTCTTCCACAAATTCCAAAACCTTTCCAAAACCTTTCAGCCCCATCACTCCATGTCCTTCTCCCAAAGAACCAAACTAGATGGGAGTAGCTGGGAAAAATCACCTTTCCGTGATTTTTTTTGAGGGATTTTTTTCACATTGGGAGACCGGGATGTGATTCCCGTGCGCTTAAACTCCGGCTGAACTCCTGATCTTGCCTGGATGAGATGGATAATGCGATCCCAAACCTCGGAGCAGAGGGATTTCACCTCTGGTTGTTTTCCTGATTTTCCAGGGAAAGCAACAAAGGGGTCCTTTGTTCCAAGCATCCATCGGAGCAGGGAGCAAAGCCAGGCTTGGCAAGGAGGGAGAAAAACTCCGGAGCCACACAAGGAAACCCATCCATGAAAAATCCTGGCTCCTGCTTCCGACGGCTCCACTGGAAGAGCCCGGAGCATGAGCTGCTGGCTCGGGATCCATCCCTTTTCCCAGGAAGGAGGAGCGGGATGGTCCCTGCCAGCCGGGATTGGTCCTTGACCTCTCAAATCTGGCCCTGGATGGGCGGAAGGATCCCGATGGTCCATCCACTCCTTGATCCATGGCCACTTCCAGGGCCAAAATTCTGCGGTGGGAATTTTGGGTTGGCTTTCCAGGAAGAAGCTCCTGCCTGTCCTGAAATAATGGGAAAAGCAAGGAAAGGAACAACGGGAGAAGGACAAATCCAGGGTCAAACTGAAGAACTCCATTCATGGCAGGGGGATTGTTGGGGAAATGGTTTTTCCAGGAAAAAAACGCTGGAATTTTCCACTTCAGAATGGTTTTGCCACATCCCTCTCCCCCTTTTCTTCCCATTTAAACTCTTCCCTAAATTTGATCCAAGCTTGGATAAAACGAATTTATCCCAGGGAACAAAGCTCCAGTATTCCAAAGCTCCGTCTCATTCCTTCCTCTGGGATTTTGGGAATGGGATCCCCCATTTCCAGAAGCAGCTCCCAGAGATCCAGGAGGTGTAAAGGGAGATAAGTCCCTATCCAGAGGTTTTGTTCCCAAAGGAAAAAATGGGAGCAGGTTTGCCACCAACGTGGTTTTCCATGAAAAATCACAGGAATCCCAGCAGAGAATTCCAGGGAAGTGTGAGCACGGCCGATCCCACTCTGGGTATCCCAGGGTGTTCCCTCTGTCCTGACCACTCAGAAAAATAGGACAATCTGGGAATCCCATCAGCAGGAATGACCAGCATCGCATCATCCGAGCACTTCCAGCACCGGATTGTGCGAGATCCCGATTCTGGATCACAGGAAACTCTGGATCGGGATCATGGGAAACCCCAGCTCCACATCCCAAGTTGGGATCCCACAGTGAGTTCAGCCCCCAGAAAATTCTCACATTATTCCCAGTTTTCTCCCAAGTTTCTCTGTCCTGGACTAAAAAAAAGGGGGATTTATCACAAAAATTCTTGTTCCCAAATTCCACATTTTCCACAGACATGCTACAATTACTTCCCTGATCCAAGACGAAGTCCAACTGTAAATTTTAAGGATAAATTCTTAAATGGGAAGTGGAAAGGAGGGAATGAGGCTGCTTTCCCAATTTCCCAATGCTCCAATCAGGAGCATTTTCAGGAGTTGCTTTTTCCTTTCCACACTTTTCACCGGAACCAACTTTTCCCAAATTTCCTGTCCGGTTCCTAATGGAGACTGAAGAATTCCAGGATGAGATCCTAATGGAGCCATGAGTGGGATCATGGAATCCTGGAAAGGTTTGGGTGGGAAGGACCTTAGATCCCATCCCATTCCACCTTTTCCATGGGTGGAGTCTCCCACTATCCCAAGTTTCTCCAAGCCCCATCCAACCTGGCCTTGGACACTTCCAGAGATGAGGATTTGGAGTGAGCATGGCCATATCCAGAGTTTTTTCAGGAATTTTGGCCAAATTCGTGATTCTCAGCTTGATGTGGGATCCAGCTGGAGCCCGCCTTGGGATACACCACAAATACCCAACGGTGCCAAAAAATCCTTGGGAAGAGAACCCTGAGGAACCACCAAGGACGTGGATAAAGAGCAGGATTGGTGCCCAAGTTGGACATCTTGGATTTGCTGGCTTCTCCATCCCTGGAAGTGCTCAAGGCCAGGGAAACTGAGGCAGGAAACACTTGAAAGGCAGATCCCTTATGGAAAACTCTGGCTTTTCCAGCCCTGCGGCATCCAGGAATAGGGAGAAGGAAAATTCCAGCCCTCAATATCCCACCAACGGATAGGAGACTGGGAAAAGCCCCACCAAACATTCCTGACTAACCATTCCCATCTGCTCCAGAGGCACCGGAATCGCCTCCTGATCCATGCATCCCATGCACGGCTCGGCACAGATCTGTCCCAAAGATTCCTTCTGCTGGAGAAGGAATCCAAGGGCTGTGGATGTGGGAAGTTTCTGGAAGAATGGAAGCTCCGGGGGTGTGTCCATCCCAATCCATTCCCAAGGGAATGCTGAGATCCCTCAAATTCATTGGAACCACACCAATTCCCCCCTCCTTCCATGCTCCCACCACCACAGATTCAGGATTCGGGATTCCGCAATCCCAGTCTGGTAAAATTCCTGCAAACAAAGAGCCCAACAGGGAAAAAGGAGACCCGGCCACAGAGTGAGGACAACAGAGCCTCATGGAATTTTAGCTTTACCTTGGGAAGAGCCTGGCATGGATTTCTCTCCATCAGGAAAGCAAATCCAGGCCCTCATTCCCAATGTAGGGAATGAGGAGGAGTTCGAGGTTGTGCAGGTGAGGAGAAGGAGGAAAAACACGTGGAAGCTGGAAAAGGATGGATCCAACCAGATCCAGCTTTGCATCAGCACCGCTGTGTCTGGATGCACCAGAGCACAGAAAAAACCTGGGATCTTCCCAGCGCAGCTGCGTTTTCCATACCTGGATGGGAATCAGGGGCTCTTTGTCGTCAATGTCGATGAGGACATCATCCCTGGGCGTGAGGCTGACGTCATCTGCAACCAGAGCAGGGCGTGATCCCAGGATTTGGGAATCCCAGAGACGAGAAACCTTGGAATCGACCTCCAGGAGTGATCCCGGTTTCTCCCAGATCCCCACCTCCATGATCCCGACTTCATCAAGACCCTTCCTGTCTCCCAAAGCTGATGTCCATAATCCCAACCTCATCCAGACCCTTCCCACCACCCAAGGTTGATATCCAAGATTTCAACCTCATCCAGACCCTTCCCACCATCCAAAGCTCATCTCCATGATCCCAGTCTCATCCAGACTTTTCACATCATCCAAAGTTCATATCCATGATCCCAATCCCATCCAGGGCTCCAAGGAGTCAGGAGAGGGACTTCGGACAAGGACATGGAGTGCCAGGACAAGGGGGAATGGATTAACTGAAGGAGAGGATATTTAGATGGGATGTTGGGAAGGAATTCCTGTCTGTGAGGGTGGGGAGGGGCTGGGCTGGAATTCCCAGAGAAGCTGTGGCTGCCCCTGGATTCCTGGAAGTGTCCAAGGCCAGGTTGGACACTGGGGCTTGGAGCACCCTGGGATGATGGAAGGCATCCCTGCCCATGGGTGGGGGTGGAACAGGATCATCTCTACATTCCCTCCCAACCCAACCCATTCCATGACTCCACGAAGGACACCGATCCCAATATTCCCACACACCTGGTTGCTCCTGGGGCACCCCCGTGTCCTGCTGGAAAGGATCCCAGTAGAATTCCTGGAGGGAGCGGATCGTGCACTGTCCCACCACGGGCCGCCGGCCGAAGGGACGGTTGTCGATGATCTTCAGGATGATGGGAGGGCTGTAGAGGCTCTCCTTGGGAAGACGCTGCAGGAACAGGGAAGGAAAGATGGAATGAGGTTGGGAAGGGAGGGAAGAGGTTCTGCACCACCCCAAAAAACCCAAGGGCAGAGTTAACTTCACCAGAAGATCCAATTTTATGGGATTTTGAGGTCCTTCACCACAAGACCCATTTTTATGGGACTTCGAGATCCTTCACCACAAGACCCATTTTTATGGGACTTCGAGATCCTTCACCAGATCCACTTTTAGTGGATTTTAAGGTCCTTCACCACAAGATCCATTTTTAGGGAATTTTGAGGCTCTTCAACATAAAATGCATTTTCATGGGACTTTGAGGTCTTTCACAGGATCCATTTTTATGGGACCTTCCCTTCACCCTGCACCACCCCACCCCCACCAGGACCTCACCACTTCCATGAAGAGCACGCAGATGTCAAAGTTGGGATTCTTCTTGACGTTCTTGATGACCCCGGACTGGACACGCTGCCCCCCACACTCCACCAGCAGGCTGGGAGAGGTCACGCTGGCCAGCTGGAAGCTCTTGAGGTTCCTCAGGCCCCAGGCCAGGATCTGTGGGATGAGGGGACAGAAAATCCTGAGCCAAACTTCTGCTTCCAGGTTTCCATGGAGCTCCTTGGCAATGGAGGAGAACTTGGAGGTTCAACCATGTAGGACAAGCAGTGGTGGGAATTACGGAATTATTGACGTTGGAAAAGACCGAGGTCATCGAGTTCAGCCTGTGACTGACCCACACCTCAACACCAGAAATTCCTTGGACACTTCCAGGGATGGGGATTCCAAACTTCCCTGGGCACTCCCAATGCCTGCCCACCTCTTCCATGAGGCATTTCCTCCTGATGTCCAACCTGAACTTCATCCTTATCCCACCCCTTTCCCTGGCAGCAGATCCCAACCCCTCCAACTCCACCTTCCTGTCAGGGAGTTGTGGACAACCAGAAGGTCCCCCCAGGAGCCACCTTTTCTCCGGAATCCGGCTCGGATCCCATTCCTGGCTCTCATTCCCCTGATCCCGCAGGATTCCCGTCTCACCTCGATGGCCGTGCGCTGCAGGACGGGTTTGATTCCCTGCGGGACCATGTAAATGTTGGGCTCCCGCTGGGGCGGAGGATAGGGAAGGTCGGAATCCGCGGACTGCGGGAGCAGAGAGGGAAAGGAAACATCAGGAAGCGCCAGGATGGGATAAAAACCCCTTTTCCATGTTGGATCCGGCCAGAATTTCCACCTCTGCCAAACTCGTCTCTCCCGGGAAATCCAGGACAGCCGAAGGAGGGAGATGAGGAATGGCAGGATGGAGGTGCTGGAAAAGTGGTTTTATCCCTTTAATCCATCCCAGAGAAGATCCACCATCCCTGAGCTTTTCCCAAAGAATCTGCCCTCCAAGGTTCTACGTTTTTACGGGAATGACGGGATGAAACGGCCTCTATCTCATCCCGGGATCGTGGCAGGATGAGGAACGGGATGAAGCAGCAGCAGCAGGGTCGTAGTTGGGCGATTCCCAAAAATTTAGTGGGAGCAGCACCACAGGATGGGGGATTGGCATCACCTCTGGATCTGGGAAGGGGCTGTGGTTCATCCCACAGTTCATGGATAATCCACAAATCCACGGGATAGGGCTCAGGTGAAACTACCTGGGAATTCCATTGGGATCATTCCAAACCTGGGAGGCAGCCAAGGAATTCCCAATTTGCCTTCCCGGAGGAAAGCAGGAGCCAGAATTCCTCCCCTCTTCTTTTCCTGCATTTCCCAGAGCCCCTCAAAAAGGCGGGAACGAAAGGAAAACCTCTGGAAATCCATCCCAGGAGCATGGAATTCTCTCCCAGCTGGAATTTTATCAGATTCAATGAAGTGTGGGTGTGTTTTAATTCAGGGATTGAGTCAGGGATTGTCTCTCCAAAGGGATTTTCCACAGTAGCACATGGAAAATCATGGAATCATGGAATGGGTTGGGATTGGACCCTTAAGGATCATTCAGTTCCCATCCCCTGTCCCATAAAATTCCAAGCTTTAATTTTCCTTGGGAATTGTCAGCAGTTCCTGGGTCCAACTGTTCGTCAGCCGAAGGTTTTTGGGAATTCCATGAGAGAGAAAGTGCCTGGGATTCTCACATGGAAAAGCCATTCCTCCATCCCATGATCTGCACGCTCCCAGCGTTGGTTAGTGCTGGCAGGGAATGGGAATTTTATCCGGGATAACCCAAAGGAGAAGGGAGAGCTGCAGAGAATTCTGACATTCCCTGGACTACGTCTGGAACCCTAATTCCCAAAAAAATTCATTTCAGGCTGCTCGGGCCCAAAATCGTGGAATGGTTTGGGTTGGAAGGGATTTTAGTGATCAATCCTTTGGCAAATCCAGTGGGAATTCCTTGGAAAAGAGCTCCTGCCCAGTCCATCCTCTCCAGGATCGACTTGGATTTGAACCCTGCATCATTCCAGGTTTTTTTAAGTCCTTCCTGCTGCTCTCTCAGTGGTTTTCCAGGCGTTCTGGATTCCAGCTGAATGCCAGAGGATGGAATGTTCCACCGGCTGGGAAGGAATGAGCAGGGGGTGCCGGGAATGAGCAGGGAGGGATCAGGATGGGAGCAGGAAAAAGCAATTCCCAGACAAAGCCGGCTGGAGGGAGGAAAATCCATAAAAATCCTGCTGGGAGCTGGGATGGTTTGAACGAGGATAAATCAGAGGGAATCCGGGTGGAAAGGAGCTCTGGAGATCATGGATTCCAACCTGGATTTGGATCCAGGATGAGTGAAAATCAACACGGATGAGGCAAAAAAAAACCGGCTGGAAAACATTCCTGGTTTAAATGGAAGCTGGGATGTGATCCAAAGATAAATCCTGGAGTTTGGTGGGAATTCAGCCCCAAAAGGCCATTCCCAAAAAAAAATGGAGGACAAGGATGGGGCCAGCCTGGTCCAGCACCAATCCTTGGGATGCAGCCTCAGGAATTTTGTCGGGATGAGGTTCCCGCTCTCCCTGAGAGGCTCTGCTGGGATTTTCTTGGATTCTAGGAACAGGGAAGGAAGGGAGGAGAGCGATACCCATTGGAGGAGCCCCTCGGAGAACAAGGCAGGAATGCAGAGCTGTGGAATTCCCCATCCCAGAATTCCGGTGGTGGGAAGAGATGGAGGAAAAAGAGGAGAGAGATGATTATGGACACATGGAACACTGGGATGAGCTCCCCAGCAAAGGCAGCTTGGGTGGGAAAAAAATCTTGGAAAAATGCATTTATCCCATCCAATCAAACCTTTCCTGGGAACGTGGCTCAGGTCTTTCCTAGCTTGTCTCCCGGATTTTGGGATTAATGGCTCCAGGGGCCACCACAACATTCCAAGAGTTGTTCCCTTTTCCTGCCGGGAGTTTTCCAAGATCCCAAGATCTTAGTTCAGCCTGGGATCGGCTCCATGGGATGCACACAGATAAGGTCTTGGACACGTTGGGATCCTGGGCATGGAATCAGAATCATGGGAATGATGGAACCATGGAAGAGTTTCCCTTGGAAAATTCATCCCATTCCATGGGCAGGGAACCTTCCACTATCCCAGGTTGCTCCAAGCCCTATCCAACCTATCCAGGAATTTTTCTGGGGAACGAGACATGAAAATTTCCTTCGGAACAACTGGAACAGTCTGGCACATCCTCGATTCACGGCAAATTCCTTATGGAAAAGTCTGGAATTGGGACTTCCCAAGGCCAGCCCAGAGTTCAGGCTCTGGAATTCCTGGCTTGGAAAGATGGGACACCTCATTCCAGAGGGTGAATGGATCCCAACATTCCCGGCCATGGGGAAAAGCCCATCCTTCCAGGGGTCACTCATCTTCCCAAAATGCCAATGCTCCTGACTCCATCCATCCGGGAAAAAGGGGATTTCCCAAGGAGGCAAATTTTAACAATTCCAAGATGAAAAACAAGGAATTCCCAAAGACTCACCTCATCCAGGCTGGAGGAGAGCTCGCTCTGGGAAAAGGAGCAAAGGACAGAATTAGAGGAATTCTCATCCCAAAGCCCATCCCAAGGTTTATAACTGAAGGGAGTCATGGAATGGTTTGGGTGGGAAGGGATCCTTAAATCCCATCTAGTCCCACCCCATTCCCCGATCCCAGATGGATCCAGCCTGGCCTTGGACACTGCCAGGGATCCAGGGACAGCCACAGCTGCTCTGGGAATTCCAGCCCAGCCCCTCCCCACCCTCACACACACCAATTCCTTCCCAACATCCCACCCCAAGCTCCCCTTTCCCACTGGGAAGCCATTCCCTGGCTCCTGTCCCTCCATGCCTTGGCCCCAGTCCCTCTCCAGCTCTCCTGGAGCCCCTTTAGGATTCAAGATTTCCCTGGCTTTTTCCCTTCTCCAGGGGAACATTCCCAGCTCTCCCAGCCTGGCTCCAGAGCCCTTGGAGCATCTCCACGGGATCCTCTGGATGCTGGAATGGGATAAATTTGCCTTCTCAGGAAGGAGCTGCCCCATTCCCAGTTTTCCTTATCAGTGAGGAAAACCGGAATCTCCATGCAGGAATTCCTTCATCCTAAAAGAATTCCCTAGGACGGGATGGAGGGATTACTGCAGGGCTGGAAAAGGGATCCAAATCCCTGGGAAAACTGGGAATAGTGCTGGGCCATTCCCAGGGATAGAGGAATTGCAAGGAGTTGGGAATTACCTCGAATCCAGGGATGTGATGGACAGCCGGCTGCAGGGAGAGAGCACAATTCCCATTAACATTCCCAATATTCCTGGTGTTAATTCCACTTTATCCAGCAGGGAAATTTCAGCCACTCCCATTCCCAGCTCCAAAAATCCTGGATTCTCCTCCAGCTGGGAGGCACCAAATCCACCCGGATGATTCCCGCTGGGATCAAACAGCTCCTCCAGGAGCACATCCCATTCCAAGGCCTTCCAAGGGCCTTTCCCACCCGGTTCTGAGGGAATGAGGAGGAGGAAGAGGCCACATGTAGGGATTTGGGGCCTTTTCCCGGTGTTTGTGCTGGAATTTCCAGGGAAGAGGGAATTTCTGGGATTCCCATTCTCAGTTAAACCTCAGGGCTGGGAAGGAAAAACGGGATGGAGGGATTGAGCTTCCCAATCCATCCATTTTCCCTGGCAGCCATTGGAAAAGCTGAAGTGGCTTCAGCTCTCCTGAACCCCCTCCAGGAATAATTCCAAGGAAAGAGCAGCATTCCTTAGGGATTTGGCAATTCCCAGCTCCCTTGATATCCCTGAGACCCCCCCCTAGGATTTGTCCTAGGAGAGAAGAATCCATCCAGCCCATCCCACCCGGAATTCCGCAGTTTTCCATCGGGCCAACCCCAAACCACCTCTTTTCCCACCCGGAAAACTTCAGCCTACAGTATTATCCCTCAAAAAGGGACAAATCCCAAATCCCTCCGGCTCTTCCCATGCTCCAAAGGACAAAACCCAACACCTGGCAAAGGTCAGATCCTGGAGAAGAATCAGAATTCCCGAGCATTCCAGGCTTGGGGATGGATCTCACCTTTTCCCACTGGATCAGCTCGAAGGCTGCCAGGAGCTCCCCGACATTCCGGCCAGATTTGAGGACGGGATACCAGGAGAGGCGGGGCGAGCGCTCCAGGCTGGGCCGGCAGATGCAGCGTCCCATGAATTCATCTGCGCCCTGGAAAGGGAATCCCAGGATTTGGGATCATCCTTCCCATCCCTATTCCCAGAAAAATCCATCCCCGTGCACCCATCCCTCAGCCAAAAATCGGGAGCGAGGGATGAACCGCGGGATCAGGGCAGGAAAATGAATGGATCGGTGCCCAGAGAGCCTCCGGTTTTCCAACTGCTTCCTGGAATTCTTAAGGCTGGAAATGAACTTTTTTAGGAATTTTGGCTTAAAAGGTGGAATTCCTATCCCAGGTTTTCCAGAGCAGGAACTCAGAGCCTTCAGCAGCTCCTAAAAATCCCATTCCCTGCTCCGCACTGGGATCGTTGGGATCTTTCCCGCTTCCTGCTGGGAATGACCAGGAAAGAGGGAAGAAGATTCCTGAGGTATTCCCAAGCCCTTCCCAAGGTGTTATCCAAGGGTTTTTCACCTGAATTCCCTCCTGTGCTTGAGACAGGCTCCAGCCTGGTTTTGCCGGGAAAAAAAAACCTCAATTCCTGCCACCCATCCCCCAATATTCCATCATTCCCAGGCCTTTTGGACATGGCAAACAGCAGAGGGCATTTCCTAATTCCATGACTACTTCCAACTTTATCCCAAGGTTTTTCCATGAGGAAACTCCGTTAATTTTCCGACTTCAAGAGATGGCTATGAAGCTCAATGAAAGGGACCTCAAGGACACCACAGGATTTTCCCTGGAATTTTGCCCTCTGGAATGTCCACCTCAAGGCCTGAACCACCCAGAGAAGCCGGACATCGTATTTCAGAGGCTGGGAATTCCTAGCGGGAATTCCCACACTCACATAGGTGTCGTGGTCATAGATTTCCACCAGGATGTTGGGAGGGGACTCAGCCACATCCCGAGAATTCCCGAAAATCTCGATCTCGTAGAAGATCAGGGTCTGATCCCAGGTGGGATTCAAGGTGTTCTTCTCCACCACCGTCTTCTGGCTCTGGTGCAGGAAGGACACGATGGCGTAGGGATCTGCAGGAACGGGATCCAGGAAATGGGATTCAGGGAATGGGATTCAGGGATGGAGCCAAGCTCTGGCTCTTCCTGGAATCCCAAGCTCCATCCAGAACTGGCTCCCAAAGGATTTGAGAGTTCTGAGCTCCTTTGATCTCCCCCTGATCTCCCCCTGAGTTCCTTCAGGTGTTGCTTGAGGAGAAAGGAGCTGCCCAGTCCATCCCACCTAGAATTCAGCATTCCAACCCCAAAATTCCTGGTTTTCCAGGCAGTTTCCCAGCTGAGAAGGCTCAGTCTGAGAGTTGGGATTGTTCTAAAGATCCAGGGAAATCTTGGAGCCACTTCCAGGGATTAAAGGGGCTCCAGGAGAGCTGGAGAGGGATTTGGGATAAGGCATGGAGGGACAGGACACAGGGAATGGCTTCCCACTAGGAAAGGGGAGATTGGGGTGGGATGTTGGGAAGGAATTCCTGGCTGTGAGGTAGAGGAGCATCCCACACATTCCTGGATTCAGATCCCAGGAACATCCCACAGACTCTTGGGAGATTTCCTGGGATCCAAAGGATGCAGATCCCAGGATTACCCTGCACACATCCCCGGATTCAGATCCCAGGATTATCCCACACACATCCCCGGATTCAGATCTGAGAAACATCCCAAACATGCCTGGGAGATTTCCTGGGATCCAAAGGATGCAGATCCCAGGTTTATCCCACACACCCCTGGATGCAGCTCCCAGAAACATCCCAAATTCCTGGGTTCACGTCCCAGGATTATCCCACGCATTCCGGGATTCAGATCCCAGGATTATCCCACAAACCCCTGGATCCAGATCCCAGGAACATCCCACACATGCCTGGATTCAAATCCCAGGATTATCTCACAGTCCCTGGAAGTGGGGCCAGCTGATCCCAGCAGCATTCTCCCTTTTCCCCCCTTTTCCAAGGAACTGGGGGGCCTGAGGAGAGATTCCCCCTCTATCCATGTTAACAATCCGCTGAGACATTCCCAACAATCCACTCCAAGAAGAGCCTTTCCCACTTTTTCCCAGCCGAATCCATTACAATAAACAAAAACTCCTGGATTTGGAGCGGCTTTTTCCCTCTTTTTTTTTTTTTTTTTTTTTTTCCTTTTTTCCCTCCCTTCTCCTCCACTTTTTTTCATGGAAGCCTCTCTAAAGCCCCTTTGTCGGGAACAGGGAATGTTTATTTTTCCAACGGCCTAGCCCCTTTAATGAACTCCTTTATTCCCGGCAGCGGGAATCACAATCCCACATTGTAGAACTCATGTTGTCCTTGGCCGGGATTTTTCCAAAGGAAAATGATTCCGGACTCCCCTCCCGGGCCATGAGCTCACCTCGCTCCCACCTTCTCATCCCGACAAGGAGCTTTTTGTAGGAATTCCAGGTGGGAGCAGACACTGGGGGATTGTTTGGATGCTCCAGGGTGTTTATTCCCAAAAAATCTTGTCATTCTAGCTACTGGGAGAAGCAGGATTCCCTCGGGATCATGATCCAGCTGCTGCTCCAATTTTGGGATTGTTCCTGTGTCCCATCCAGGATCCATCATTCCCAGGATGTGCTGTTCCAAGTGGGGTTTAAATCCCAGAATCTGGAGGGAAATCCCACCCAAATCCCGTTGCAAATTCCCATGGGAATCAAGCAGGGGTAGTCCTGGAGGGATGTTGGATCTCTCCCACCTATGGACACTTTTCCCGGGTTTTGGGACATTCTACATTATCCCAGCTCGGATCCAGAGGAGGTGACATCCCCTTTTCCCGCTTTTCCTGGGAAATCACCTGGTTGGAATGGCCCAGCCCCCAGGGATGAGGATGTGGGATTTTCCAGCTGCCAGGAGAATTCCCAGCACTTCATCCCACCTCAACCACATTCCAAAGGGATGTTCCGCCTCCATCCAACCATCCAAGTGCCTCCAGTGCCAAAATCCCATGGATAGAAGGATTTCTCCTATTCTGGCTTCTTTCCTATCCCAAAAAGCCCCAGCGTGGGATGCCCCGACCACACCGGCACAATCCTGGGAATTTCAGAAATCCCTGGAGCTGTGCTGGGAATGGTTGGAGCAGCAGGACGTGGAAAACCCTCCACAAAGCCTAGCCCCTGTTTTCCACCTGGAATCCCCTTTTTTCCATTGAAATCTCCTTCTCAAATCCCAAACCCCAGGGATTGCTGCCCTCCTCAGCCAAGAGAAGTGGGATACTGAGGAATTATGAAATCATGGAATCCCAGACTGGTTTGGGATGGAAGGGACCTTAGGGATCATCCGGATCCAAACCCATGGGCTGCGAACCTTCCAAAGGATCAAATCCAATGAGAAATTTCCTGAGGGTGCTGGAGAAGAAGGGACCTGATGGCTCTGAGATCCTGATTAAATCCTGTCACCCTCTGGAATTTTTCCTGAGCACATCCCATGGAAGTTTCTTCCTGTGCTCCATCATATCCAGCTGGGAGAACAGAAAGCTCCAGAGATTCCTTGGAGCCCATTCCAGAGCCTAAAAGGGCTCTGGGAGAGCTGGAGAGGGGCTGGGGACAAGGCATGGAGGGACAGGAGCCAGGGAATGGCTTCCCAGTGGGAAAGGGGAGCTTGGGGTGGGAGGTTGGGAAGGAATTGGTGTGTGTGAGGGGGGGGAGGGGCTGGGCTGGAATTGCCAGAGCAGCTGTGGCTGTCCCTGGATCCCTGGGAGTGTCCAAGGCCAGGCTGGACATTGGGGCTTGGAGCATCCTGGGGTAGTGGGAGGTGTCCCTGCCCATGGGATGATCCCTCTATTCCCAGAATTCCTCCCAGTGTGGATCCGGACTCACCAGAGAAGCTGTCCTTGTCCATGGCTATCAGATCCCGCGCCTGGTACAGGTAACAGCGCAGGTGGAATCTGTTCCCAGCTGCAGGAAAAATGGGAATCATGGAAAAGACGAGCCCAGGGATGCTTTTTCAGAAATCCCAGTCTCCCATCCTAGGGAATTCCAGCTTAATCCCCCTGGGATATCCCAAGCACTGATCCCAGAGACTGTGGATGTTCCCAAAAGCACCGTCCTCCCCTCCACCCTTTTCCCAGCTTTCTTTTCCCATCTTTTTCCAGGAAAAGGTTGGGAAATGCTTTTCCTGCCCCCCTTGGATCCTCACAGTCAAAAATGCAGGAGATCGTGGGTCGGTTCACTCCGAAGCTGAGGGTGGATGCGGATTTTCCATCGGATTTTCCGTCATCACTCCTGTCATCCGTCACTCCCCCCTGCAAGGAAAACAACAGAAAGCCGGGAATGCCGGGATCACCTCCGGAGCCGGGATTCCCTATGGCATGGGATCCTCTAGGGTGTCCAAGAGGAGTCTGGGCTTCCAGTGCTGCCCAGCATCCTAAAATTTAGGTTGGAAAAACTCTTGGAGATTCCCAAATCCTCCTGATTGCTCATTGCCCCTGGAATATTTGCGGGAAAAGGAGTGATTTCCGCACCTGAGAATTCCCACCCGCAGATCCCATGGGAAAAGGAGGGATAGGAACAATCCTGCTGGGAGCTCTGGGAGTGGGAGGAAGCTGGGATTCCCGGGATGGGAGCAGCTCATGGAAAACACCATAGAGCTGCTTTTATCCCGAAGGGATCAACTCTGGATTGGAGCAGGGAAAAAGGGGGAAAAAATCCAAAAAGTAAGGGAAAAAATTCCATAAAAACACAGAATGGGAGCTTTGTGCTGCTTTGGCTCTCATGGAATCCTTGGAAAAGCGGCGGATTGGGAAATCCAGAGCATGGAGAAAGTCGGGATAGCAGGGAACAAACAGGGATAACGGGAAGCTGATAACGAGTGGCCGATAACATTCCCAGATGGAAATTTGGGAATGGCGGAAGCTGTTCCCTACCAGAGCCCCTTCCAAGGCGAAGACGGCGGCGGGGCCAGTGCGTTCCAGAGGCTCCATCCGGCGTCTCCAGCGGCGCCGGCGGAAGGAGTCGGAGCGGCGCTGCTGGAGGTGGAAGCGCCAGCCGAAGAGGGAAGCGTATTCCCAACCATCCCCATCCAGTTCCTCCTGCTTGTGCTGCCAGACAGGGATCACAGGGATCAGGTTTTCCCAGGATCCACCCAAAAGTTGGATTTAGGTTTTTAGGGATGTTGTCCCACCCTGGGTTTTTCCCTGTGTCTCGCCCAGGTTGGAATCATGGAATGGAGTCGTGGAATCATTGAGAGAATTATAGGAATATTCCAGTTGGGAAAGATCTCCGAGGTCAGCGGGTTTAGGTTGGGAAAGGCCCTGGAGATCATCATGGAGTCATGGAACGGTTTGAGATGAAAGGGACCTTAAGGATCATCCCATTCTGGGCAGGGACAAATTCCACGATCCCAGGGTGTTCCAAGTCTCAGTGTCCAACCTGGCCTTGGACGCTCCCAGGGATCCAGGGACAGCCACAGCTGCTCTGGGAATTCCAGCCCAGCCCCTCCCCACCCTCACACACACCAATTCCTTCCCAACATCCCCCCCCAAGCTCCCCTTTCCCACTGAGAAGCCATTCCCTGGCTCCTGTCCCTCCATGCCTTGGCCCCAGTCCCTCTCCAGCTCTCCTGGAGCCCCTTGAGGCCCTGCAAGGGGCTCGGAGCTCTCCCTGGAGCCTTCCCTTCTCCAGGGGAACATTCCCAGCTCTCCCAGCCTGGCTCCAGAGGTGGTCCAGAATCCTGGAACGGTTTGGGTGGGAAGGGACTCCAAATCCCATCCCATTCCCTATCCATCCATGGGCAGGGGATGAACCTTTCCCTATCCTAGGTTGCTCCAAGCCTTATCCAAACCCTCCTTAGGCACTTCCCAGGATGGGGCTGGATTCTCCCAATCCAACCATTATCCCTGCTGGATCCACCACTGGGAATTCTGCCCTTCACCAATCCCTGAGAGGAATCCCACTTGGAACGGGATCTCCGAGTTGGGGCTGAGCACGGCTGGGGCCGGATCCTGCCCAAGCCTGTGGAGCTCCAGCAGCTCCACTTCCCATCCCGCTTTTCCCTTTGCAGTCATCCCCATCCCTCCCGTGCCTCTGTCACCTCTGGAATTTCTCCCTGGATCATCCACCACAAGCCCGGGAAGGATTTTCCTCCCCAGATCCTGGTGACACCCACAGAAAATGGGGTGACGGTGGCCACAATTATCCCAAAAATTTTCTGGGAAGGGAGACTAGTGACCTTGGGAAGTGGTGTGGCGGGGAAGGAGGATTACCGGCATTCCCGGTCCAATGGCACCATCTAGTGGGAAGCGGGATAGGGACAAGCCGGGAACATGGACCCACCCCCATTTCCCACACTCCGGAACATTCCTGGATATCCCCATCCCACCCCTCATCCCAGTCAATCCCCCTGGAATATTCTCTACCTCTGGGAACGTGGAGTTTTCCACTGGAAATCGCCACGAGCCCCCCCCAGCTTCCAGGGAAAAGCTGATCCTGCCAAAAACTGGGACCCACACGGAGGGACAGGGCCACATCCCGATCCCGTGTCACCTTTTCCCACCTTTCTCACGGCTTCCATGTGCTCCAGGTCGCGCCGGCGGAGCCGCACCCAGCGCCGGCGCCGGTGGGTGTGGAACATCTTCTCTGCCGGCACCCAGGCCTTGGGCTTGCGCTCCGGCGGGATCGTGATCCCATATTCCCAGCCTTGGGAAGAAGGGAATACCTGGTGGAGGTGGGAGAAGAGCCCCTCCCTCCTCACCTTGGCTCCCACCAGGAATTTCCAACAGCGAAGGTGTGGCTGAATCCCAACAAAATTTCCCGGTTGGATTTCTATCCGTACCATATCCCTCTGGAACCCCCAGGGATGGATCCGTGGCTCCAAGTCCCATTCAGGGACTCTTCCCTGCCTTCCTCCGGCCATTCCAACCCCCAGGACCATCCTGGAGCTCTCCAGCCTGGTGTTTTCCATTTCTTTTCCACCAGGATCTTCCCAGATTATCCCAGCACAGCCATTGGGAATTCCCACCCCACAGCTCCAGGAAGAGCCAAAGGAAAAGGATCCCCCGGGGCCTGATCCCTTCTCCTGATCCAGCTCCCACAGCCATGGGAATGTTCTCATCCATAGACCAGGAAAGAAATCCCAAAATTCCCCAATCCAGGATCCCAAAGTTCCTAAATCCAGGATCCCAAAACTCCCCAAATCCAGGATCCCAAAACTCCCCAAATCCTGGATCCTGAAATTCCCAAATCCAGGATCCCAAAATTCCCTCCCTGGTACCTTTCTCATCCACAGCCCTGTTGAGATCCGTATCCCATTCCACGTCTTCCCACTTCCAGCCTGGAGGACACTCGATCTCATCCTTGGGCAGGACCTTCTCCCCATTCTGTGGGACACAGGGAATTTTCACCCAATCCTTACATTTCCCCTGGGATTCCAGCCTGGCTCCCAGAATTCCCAGTTTTTCCTCACCACGTCCGTGTAGGAATCGGTCATGTGGATCCACTGCCCTCCGGGAAGCCGGACCTGGTTCTCAAACACCTCCTCCACGAAGCTCAGATGTCCGGCGTCCACGTCGTGCAACAGCCTGAATCCCGGGAATACCCAAAATCTGGGATTCCCCATCCCACCTTCCTCTCGTGCCATCCTCAGCGCTCCCAAATTTCTCCCGCCCCTCCAAGCAAAGTTTCCCTCTCAGGAAAAACCCAAACCAGGATGAAAATCCCACCCTGAAGCTCCTCGGTTTTGGAGCATCCTGAGATTTGGATGAGGGGGAATCACATCCATGGGCACAGACCGGGAGCCATGGTGGCATCCCAGATTTTGCCAACAGATTTTGGGATTCCCAGGACACCCATTCCCAGCGGAAAAGCCCCACTCACGTCTTTTCCGGGCAGATGAACCAATCCCCAGCCCAGGTCCATCCCGCGGAAGGCCGGAAGCTGTCCTTGGGCAGCTTGATCCGGCCGGTGACATCAGAATATTTGGGATAGGTCAGTCCAGTGGTGCCCCAGTTCCCCACCAACGCCAGTTTGGTTTGGTTCTCGTACTGGGAGAGCCAAAAAAAAGATGGATTCAGGGTTAGAATAACAGAATTCCATGAATAATCCCTGCAGACAGACAGACCTCCCAGGAAAAGCCCAATCCATTCTATGGCATCCCAATTTTCCCGTTGTGAGGGATAACGCAGCTTCATGGCTCATTCCCAGCTTTCCCCTCAGCATTCCAGGCTGAGCTGGTGGGAACAGTTCCTCCTTCCCATGGTTTTTAGGGAATTATGAGGTCTTAGGTCCAGCCCTCCCCCTTTTCCTGCCGGGATGGGGATTCCTTGGGAATGCTCACGGTTTCGGCAAAGACGGAGAGTTTTCCCTCGGCGAATTGGTTGAATTCCTTCTCATCCACGGCCAATCCAAACCAGAGGCGCACCCGGATCTGCGCCGGGATCCGCGGTCCCATTCCATCCTCCTGCGGGTACTGCCAAGGAAAAGGTCCCCGGGAGGAGATTAACAGGAATTCTCGGGATGGGAGGCTGGAAAGGCGGGAATGAAGGATCCCTGGATGGGGCAGGTGGGACACGGAGCTGTTGGGATAATGTCAACAGCGGATGGAGCGCTTTGGGATCATGGAATTGAGGTTGGGGAAGACCTTCAGGATCATCCCAGCACATTCCCACATCCCTAAAATGTGTCCCCAGCTGACCTTGAGGAGCTTCAAAATTCCAGGGTCATGGATGGGATCAGGGACAGGACCAGGGACGGGGTCAGGGACAAGGTCAGGGACAGGGACAAGGACATGGACAAGGACATGGACAGGGACAAGGTCAGGGATGAGGTCAAGGACAGGGACATGGAGAGGGACAAGGACAGGGACAAGGACACGGACATGGTCAGAGACAATTTTAGGGACAGAGACAAGGACAAGGACAGGGACATGGACAAAGGGACAAGGACAAGGACATGGTCAGAGACAAGGTCAGGAAAAGGGAAAAGGTCAGGGACACCCTCCAGGGTCCAGACTCCAAACCCAATGCACACACTCAGGAAAAACAGGAATAATCTCCAGGAATTTTTCCTCACTGCCCTTTTCCCTCTCTCCCAGGCACTTTTCCCCACTCTGAGCACTGCTGGTTTTCCATCCCAAAATCACGGATAAGGAAAAGTCCTGATGGAGAGATTTGAATTCAGTTTTGGTGCCAGCTGGGTTTGGGAACTGGGATTTTATTCCATTTTATTTCCCTCTTTTTTTTGGAGCTTGTTCCATGTTGATTTTCTGCTCCTGATATTTTCCGGACATGAAATGTCTTTGGAGATGGGAGAAGCTAGGGAAGTGCCTGGGAGAGGAGGCAGCAGCCAGAATTTCCTGGAATGCAGACGGTCGGGAATTTAAAAAAATATTTAAAAAATAAAAATAAAATGGATTTTCCAAAAAAAAGAGCCCAATCTTGGATAAACATTCCCTGCCCTGGAATTTCAGGATAGAGGGAGATATCCAGGTAATCTGCTGGACATGGGTGGAGGAGGAGCTGCACTCCACCAGAAGCACAACCTGGAATTTTTCCTGCAGTTCCAACCAGATGGAGAAGCTGTGGCTGCTCCATCCCTGGAAGTGTCCAAGGCCAGGTTGGATGGACTTGGATCCACCCAGGATAGCAGAAGCTGCCCATGGATGGGATGGAATCATTGGGATTTGAGGTGTCTCCCAACCCAAACCATTCCATGATTCCATGAAACTGAGGCTGAACACGCTGTTGGGATTTGAGGTTTTCCCTGCTGGATTTTCCATCCTTTTTTATTATTTTTAGTGGAAAAGCTGTTTGGAAAATCAAGATTCCATCTGGAGACGCTTCCAAAGGTACCTTGAGGAAGATGGTTTGGAGCTTCCCACAGTTCCGGCCACAGCAGTTGGAGATGTTCCGGGAATACAGGACCTGGTGGGCTGGGACACGGGCGAAGGCCACGCGTTTGTCCCCCTGGAGCATCCAGATGACGATGTCTGGGAGGCTGTTCTGGGGCTGGAAAACACAAATCCACAGGGTCTTGCTAGGAAGGACAGCCTGGAATGATGGGGTCATGGAATCATGGGATTGTGGAATCATGGAATGGTTTGGGTTGGGAGGGATCTTAAATCACATCCCATTCCATGGGCAGGGACACCTCCCACTGTCCCAGGTGGATCCAAGCCCCAATGTCCAACCTGGCCTTGGACACTGCCAGGGATCCAGGGACAGCCACAGCTGCTCTGGGAATTCCAGCCCAGCCCCTCCCCACCCTCACACACACCAATTCCTTCCCAACATCCCACCCCAAGCTCTCCTTTCCCACTGGGAAGCCATTCCCTGGCTCCTGTCCCTCCATGCCTTGGCCCCAGTCCCTCTTCAGCTCTCCTGGAGCCCCTTTAAGCCCTGCAAGGGGCTCTGAGAATTCCCTGGATCCTGCTCTTCTCCAGTGGACATTCCCAGCATTCCCAGCCTGGCTCCAGAGCAGAGGGGCAGAATTCCCCCTCTTCCTCCTGTGAGCACGTGGAGCCTCCTGTCCACCAACATTCCAAGTCCTTCTCCAGAGCTGCTCCCAATCCATGAGTTCACCCTAACTCATCCATGAGCAAGACCAACCTCAACCATATGAACCAAACCTGGGAGAATCCATGGATTTGGGAGCCAGGATGGAGCACAGCCCCTCCTTCCCACAAAAACCGTGACGGGAAAACCAGGAAGAGTCACCTCCTCCGCCATGGCCTGGAGCCGGCACAGCCAATCTTCTGCCTGATCCAGGATCTGGGAAAGGCTGGAATTCTCATGCTTGAGCCTCAGGGCCACCTTCAGAATCTGCTCCAGGTGGGTGCTCCGGAAACGGTACAGGTTCTGATCCAGGTGGGTGCTGGACGCCTTCCCCAGGACGTCAGGAAGCTTCAGGCTGCAGGGATGGGCAGAAATCAGGGATTGGGTTGGATCGGGAGGGACCTTGAAGGTCATTAATGGTCATTAAGGGTCATTAATGGTCACTAATTATCATTAATGGTCATTAGTGGTTATTAATAGTCACTAATGGTCACTAACTGTTATTAATAGTCACTAATGGTCACTAACCATTATTAATAGTCACCAATTATCACTGATGGTCATTAAAGGTCATTAATGGTCATTAATCATCATTAATGGTCACTAATCATCATTGATGGTCATTAATGGTCATTAAAGGTCATTAATGGTCACCAATCATCATTAATTCTTAAATCCTACCCAGGACGGTCACTAATCATCACTGATGGACATTAATGGTCATAAAAGGTCATTGATAATCACCAATCATCATTAATGGTCATTAATGGTCAGTAACCATCATTGATAGTCATTAATGGTCATTAAAGGTCATAAATGGTCATTAACAGTCATTAATCCATCCTAAATCCACCCCAGAAGCTCATCCACCTTTTTGTGGGATTTTCCTGCCTTTTTTAAATGGTTTTTTGGCATTTTCAGCAAGTTTCCAAGGAACTGAGGAGCCACCAAAGGTATTTAGGAATGGGAAGAGCAAAAGAGCTTCAAACCACAGCCGGAATTCCCCCTGGAATCATGATGGGAATGAGCCACACCCACATTTTAATATCCATTGATCCAAGCTCCTGGAAAAATGGATCAGGTGCCAAACTGGGAGGTTTTCCTGTAAAATTCAAGGATTTATGGATCCGCTGCTATAAATGAACTTCCTGCTCCCGGCTGCCGAGCTGCAAATCAGGATTTCCTCCGGAAAAAATAGATGGACATGAAGATAAATTTAATTTTAGGCCATGGAGAGGTTTGGAAGGAGATTGTTAAGGAGGCAACATTCCCACCTCAGGATTTGGGATTAGGATCTGTAAATCCCGTTTTCATTGCGGGTAAATTGGGAAAACATGGAATTACGGAACGGTTTGGGTGGGAAGGGATCTTAAATCCTACCCAGGGACACCTTCCACTATCGCAGGGTGCTCCAAGCCCTGTCCATCCTGGCCTTGGATAATTCCAAGGATGAGGATTTGGAGTGAGGGGGAATGAGCAGGGAAAAGGTGGGAAAAGAGGGAAAGGGAGAAACGGGCGAAGGAGGGAAAGGGGCAAAAAGGAAAAAAAGGAAAAAAAGAAAAAAAAGGGAAGAAAGGAGAAAAGGAAAAAAGAAAAAATGGCGAAAAAGGAGAAAAGGGAAAAAGAGGAAAACGGGAAAAAAGGAGAAAAGGGAAAAAGAAAAAAGGAAAAAAAGAAAAAAAAGAAAAAAAGAAAAATGGGAAGGGAGAAAAACAGGAAAAAAGGAAAAAGAAAAAAGAGGAGAAAAGGCAAAAAAGGGAAAAAGAGGAGGGAAGGGAATAAAAGGGGGAAAAAAGACAAAAAAAAGGAAAAAACAGGAAAAAGAGAAAAATGGGAAAATGGGAAGAGAGGAAAAGGGAAAAAGGGAAACAAGGGGGAAAAGGGAACAAAGGGGTAAAAAAGAGGAAAAAGGAAAAAACAGAAAAAATAGGAAAAAACAAAAAAAGGGAAAGACGGGAAAAGGGGAGAAAAGGAAAAAGATAAAAAGGGAGAAAGAGGAAGAAAAATGGGAAAAGAAGAGGGAAAAGGAGGAAAAAGAAAGAAATAGAAAAAAGGGAGAAAGGGAGAAAAGGAGAAAAAAAAGGGAAAAAGAGGAGGGGAAGGGGAAAAAAGGGGAAAAATGGGAAAAAAGGAAGAAATTTTAAAAGGAAAAAACAAATAAAAGGAAAGTGGGGAAAGGGAGGAAAACAGGGGAAATGGAAAAGGGGGAAAGGAGGGAGAGAAAACAGAAAAAAGGGCGGAAAAGCAGAAAAAGGGGGGGAAAGGGGGAAA